>JABUQX010132795.1:0-15511 GCA_015478945.1 Trachelipus rathkii | reverse complement strand
GCTTTATTGCTTACACCGAATGTAAGATATTTGTAGAGTTCTTTAATCGAAGATACCTCAACACCTGCCTAAATTAACCTAGAGTCCAAATTATTACATGAACGTGATTTAGTATGAATTCAATTTTTCAACTTTAGATTCCTTTGTTATAACACTTAACGTATACCTCAGCTCGACTACGCTTTATTGATACACCAGAATGTAAGTATTTAGAGTTCTGTGCAAAGAAATACCTCAAACACCTGCGCTTAATTACCTAGGGATCCAATTAATCTACATGAAAGTCGATTTCATGTGAATGCTAATTTTTTTCAACTTTAGATTTTCTTTTATTATAACACTTAAAACGATATACCTAAGTCGACTACGCTTTATTTGCTACACCGAAATGTAAGTATTTTAGAGTTATTCAAAGAAGATACCTCAAACACCTGCCTAATTACCTAGGAAGTCCAATTATTACATGAAAGTGACTTAGTAGTATGAATGCTAATTCTTTTCAACTTTGATTTCTTGTTTAAACCACTTAAATGAATATACCAAGTATCGACTACGCTTTGATTGCTACACCAGAATGTAAATATTTTAGAGTTCTTCAAAGAAGATACTCCAAACACCTGCCTAAATTACCAGGAAGTCCAATTATTACATGAAAGTGAATTTAGTATGAATGCTATTTTTCAACTGTAGATTTCTTTTGTTATAACACTCTAAAACGATTATACCAAGCTCGACTACGCTTTATTGTACACCAGAATGTAAGTATTTTAGAGTTCTTCAAAGAAGATTACTCTAAACCACCTGCCTAAATTACCTAAGAGTCCAAATTATTACATGAAAATGAATTAGTATGAATGCTAATTTTTTTTCAAATTCTAGATTTCTTTTTATACACTTAAAACGATATATCTAAGCTCGACTACGCTTTTAATGTCACACAAGAATGTAAGTATTTTAGAGTTCTTCAAAGAGATACCTCACACACCTGCCTAAATTACCTAGGAGTCAAATTATTACATGAAAGTAATTAGTGTTAAGAATGCTAATTTTTTCACTTTATATATTTCTTTGTTATAACAACTAAAACGATATACCTAAAGCTCGACTACGCTTTATTTGCTACACCAGAATGTAAGTATTTTAGAGTTCTTCAAAGGAGAAAATACCTAAAACACCTGCCTAAATTACTATGGAGTCCAAATTATACATGAAAGTGATTTAGTATGGATGCTAATTTTTTCAACTTCTTTGTTATAACACTTAAAAACGATATACTAAGCTCGACTACGCGTTTGCTACACCAGAATGTAAGTATTTTAGTTCTTCAAAGAAGATACACTCCAAACACCTGCCTAAATTACCTAGCAGTCCAAATTATTACATATGAAAGTGATTATGTATTGAATGCTTAATTTTTTCAACTTTAGATTTCTTTGTAACACTGTAACGATATACCTAAGCTCGACCTACGCTTTATTGTTACACCAGAATGTAATAATTTTAGAGTTCTTCAAAGAAGATACCTCAAACACTTCCCTAAATTACCTTAGGAGTTCAAATTATTACATGAAGTGATTTAGTATGAATGCTAATTTTTTCAACTTAAGATTTCTTTTTTATAACACTTACGATATACCTCAGCTCGACTACGCTTTATTGCCACGCCGAATTAAGTATCTTTAGAGCTTCTCTTCAAAGCAATACACTCAATCACCTCGCCGTAAATTACCTGGGGTCCAAACTATTACATGAAAGGGATTTGTATAATGCTAATTTTTTCAACTTCAGATTTCTTGATTATAACACTTAAAACGATTACCTAAGCTCGACTACGCTTATTCTACACCGAATGTAAGTATTTTAGAGTTCTTCACAGAAGATACCTTAACACCTGCCCTTAAATTACCTAGGAGTCCAAATAATTTGTACACGAAGAGTGATTAGTTATGAATATAATATTTTTCAACTTTAATCTTGTTAAACACTATAAAACGATTACCATAAGCTCGACTACGCTTATTGCTACACCAGAATGTAAGTCTTTTAGAGTTCTTCAAAGAAGATTACTCAAACACCTGCCTAAATTAACTAGAAGTCCAAATTATTACATGAAAAATATTTAGTGAATGCTTATTTTTCAACTTTAGATTTCTTTGTATAACTTTAAAACGATATACCTAGCTCGACTACGCTTTTGCTACACCAAAATTAAGTATTTTAGAGTTTTCAAAGAAGATACCTCAAACACCTGCCATAATTACCTAAGAGTCCAAATTATTACATGAAAAGTGATTTAGTATGAATGGAATTTTTTTCAACTTTAGATTTCTTTGTTAAATCACTTAAACGATATACCTCAGCTCGACTACGCTTATTGATTACACCAGATGTAAGTTTTTAGAGTTCTCAATAAGATACCTCAACACCCTGCCTAATTACTAGGAGTCCAAATTATTACATTTGAAAAGTGTTTAGTAATGAATGCTTAATTTTTTCAACTGTTAGATTTCTATTGTATAACACTTACAAACGATGTATACCTAAGTCGGACTACGCTTTATGCTCACCGGAATTAAGTATTTTTAGAGTTCCTTCAAAGGAAATACCTTAAAACAACCTGCCACTAAAATTACCTAGGAGTCCAAATTAATTACATTGAAAGTTGATTTGTATTGAATGAAAATTTTTCACTTTAGATTTTTTGTATAACACTGTTAAAACGATATACCTAAGATCGACAACGCTGTATGGTACACCAGAATGTAATATTTTAAAGTTCTTCAAAGAAGATACCTCAACACCTGTTCCTAAATTACCTGAGTCCAAATTATTACATGAAAGTGATTTAGTATGAATGCTAATTTTTTCAACTTTAGATTTCTTTGTTATAACACTTAAAACGATATACCTAAGCTCGACTACGCTTATTGCTACACCGAATTGTAAGTATTATTAGGTTCTTCAAAGAAAGATACTTCAAACACCGCCTTAATTACCTAGGAATCCCCAAATTATTACATGAAAGTGATTTGGTGAACTCTAATTTTTTCAACTTTAGATTTCTTTATTATAACACTTAAAACGATATACCTAAGCTCAACTACGATTTATTGCTACACCAGAATGTAAGTATTTTAGAGTTCTTCAAAGAAGATACCTCAAACACCTGCCTTAATTACCTAGGAATCCAAATTATTACATGAAAGTGATTTAGTGTGAATGCTAATTTTTTCAACTTTAGATTTCTTTATTATAACACTTAAAACGATATACCTAAGCGACTACGCTTTATTGCACACCAGAATGTAAGTTATTTAGAGTTATTCAAAGAATATCAACAACTGCCTAAATTACCTAGGAGTCCAAATTATTACATGAAAGTGATTTAGTATGAATGCTAATTTTTTCAACTTTAGATTTCTTTGTTAAACCACTTAAAATGATATACCTAAGTTCGACTACGCTTTATTGCTACACCAGAATGTAAGTATTTTAGAGTTCTTCAAAGAAGATACCTCAAACACCTGCCTAAATTACCTAGGAGTCCAAATTTATACATGAAAGTGATTAAGTATTGAATGCTAATTTTTTCAACTTTAGATATCTTTGTTTATAACACTTAAACGATATCCTAAAGCTCGACTAACGCTTGTATGTGCTACACGAGAATGTTAAGTATTTTAGAGTTCTTCAAGAAGATACCTCTCAAACACCTGCCTTTAATTACCTATTGAGTCCAAATTATTACATGAAAGTGATTTAGGATGAATGCTAATTTTTTCAACTTTAGTTTCTTTGTTATAACACCTTAAACGATTTACCTTAAGCTCGCTACCTTTATTGCTACACCAGAATTAAGTATTTTAGAGTTTTTCAAAGAAGATACCTCAAACACCGCCTAAATACCTAGGAGTCCAAATTATTACATGAAAGGATAGGTATTGATTGCCTAATTTTTTCTCAACTTAAGATTTCTTTCGTTAATAACACTTTACACGATATACCTAAGCTCGAACTACGCTTTATTGCCACACCAGAATGTAATTTTATTAAAACAAATTTAGATTAACTCAAAACACCTGCCTAAATTACCTAGGAGTCAAATTATTACATGAAAATTTAGGATGAATGCTATTTTTTTCAACTTAGCTTTCTTTGTTATAACACATTAAACGATATACCTAAGCTCTACAACGCTTTATTGCTACACCAGAATGTAAGTATTTTTTAGTTCTTCAAAGATACCTTCAAAATTGCCTAAATTACTAGGAGTCCAAATTATTACAATGAAGTGATTTTTAGTTATGAATGTAATTTTTTCAACTTTAGATTTTCTTGTTTATAACACTTAAAACGATTACCTAAGCTCTACGCTTTATTGTACACCAGAATGTAATATCTAGAGTTCTTCAAAGGATACCTCAAACAACTGCCTAATTTACCTAGGAGTCCAAAAATTACTGAAAGTGATTTGTATGATAATTTTTCAAACTTTGATTTCTTTGTTTACACTTAACACGATTTATACCTAAGCTCGACTACGCTTTATTGCTACCCAGAATGTAAGTATTTTAGTTCTTCAAAGGAGACTACCTCAAACACCTGCCTTTAATTACCTAGGGTCCAATTATTATCATGAACGAGATTAGTATGAAATGCCTAATTTTTTTCACATTTAGATTTCTGTTGTTATACACTTAAAACGATATACCATAGCTAGACTACGCTTTATTGCTACACCGAATGTAATTATTTTAGAGTTCTGCAAAGAAGATACCCTCAAACACCTGCCTTAAGTTACCTAGGAACTTTAAATTATTACATGAAAAAGATTTAGTGTGAATGCTAATTTTTTCACTTAGATTTTCTTCTATCATATAACACTAAAACGATATGACCCTAGCTCAACTCACGATTCTATTGCTACACCAGAATGTAAGTATTTAGAGTTCTTCAAAGAAGAAACCAAACACCTGCCTTTAATACCTAGAATCCAAAATATTACATGAAAGTGATTTAGTGTGAATGCTAATTTTTTTCAACTTTAGATTTCTTATTATAACACTTAAAACCGATAACTAAGTCAACTACGATTATTGCATTACACCAGAATGAAGTTATTTATTAGATTCTTTCATAAAGAAGATACCTTCAAACACCTGCCAAATTACCTAGCGAGTCCAAATTATTACATGAAAGTGATTAATATGAATGCTAATTTTTTTCACTTATAGATCTTTCTTTTGTTAAAACCACTTAAACATATATACCTACATTCACTACGCTTTATTGCTACACCAGAATGTAAGTAATTTTAGAGTTCTTCAGAAGAAGATACCTAAACACCGCCTAAATTACCTGAGGATGTTCCAATATATTACATGAAAGTGATTTAGTATGAATGCTCAATTTTTTTCAACTCTTAGATTTCTTTTTATAAATTAACGATTATACCTAAGCTCGCTACGCTTTTATTGCTACACCAGAATCGTAGTATTTAAGTTCTTCAAGAAATACCTCAAACACCTGCCTTTACTTACCTAGAGTCAAATTATTACAATGAAATTGATTAGTATGAAGATATAATTTTCACTTTAGATTTCTTTGTATAACACTTAAAACGAATACCTAAGCTCGACTACGCTTATTGCTACAACAGAATGTAAGTATTTTAGAGTTTTTCAAAGAAGAACCTCAAACACCTGCTAAATTCTAGGAGTCCAATTATTACATGAAAGTATAGTATGAACTCTAATTTTTCACTTAATTTCTTTTAAACACTTAAAACATTACCTAAGCTCAACTAACTATTATTGCTACACCAGAATGTAAGTATTTTAGAGTTATTCAAAGAAGAACCTCAAACACCTGCTAAATTACCTAGGATCCAAATTATTACATGAAAGTATTTAGTAATGAATGCTAATTTTTTCAACTTTAGATTTCTTTTGTTATAACACTAAACGATATAACTAAGTTCGACTACGCTATATTGTACACCAGCCGTGTTGTATTTTCAAATCCCGCCAAGGAGTACCACAATCGATGCCCAAATTACCGTAGGAGTCCAATTTTTCCATAAGTGATTTAGTCATGTAATGGTAAATTTTTTCAACTTTAGATTTCTTTGATATAACACTTAAAACCATACACGTATCTCTAATACGCTATTGCATACCAGATGTAAAATCATTTTAGAGTTCTTCAAAGAAGATACCCCAAAGACCTGCTTAAATTAGCCTAGGAATCCAAATTATTACATGAAAGTGATTTAGTATGAAGGCTAATTTTTTCAACTTTGATTTCTTTGTTTAACACTTATAACGATATACCTAAAGCTCGACTGTACGCTTATTGCTCACACCAGCATGTAACAGTACTTTTAGATTTTTCAAAAGAGTACCTCAAACACCTGCCTAATTACCTAGGATTCCAAATTATTATTACATGAAAGGCATTTAGTATGAATACTTATTTTTCAAGTTTAGATTTTTTTGTTATAACACTAAAAACGATTTGCCAAAGGCGGGTTTCGCGAAATTGCAACATCGATCGATCAGCCGATCGGCGCGCTTTTAAAAGACCTCAAACAACGTGGCCTGCTCGAAGACACCTTGGTCATCTGGAGTCGCGAATTCGGCAGAACTCCAATTTAGAAAGGACCGCTAAATTTTTTACTTTAGATTTCATTGTTACAGCGCTGAAGGATAAAGTAAGTGACTATGCTTTATTTCCACGCCAGAATGTAAGTATTTAGAGTTCTTTAAAGAACATACCAACTGCCTAAATTACCTAAGAGTCCAAATTATTACATGAAAACGATTTAGTATGAATGCTAATTTTTTCACTTTAATGTCTTGTATAAACACTGTAAACGATATACCTAAGCTCCGACTACGCTTTATTGGTACACCAGAATGTAAGTATTTTAGAGTTCTCAAAGGAAATACCTCACACACCTGACCAAATTACCTCAGGAGTCAAATATTACATGAAGTGATTATAGTATGAATGCGTAATTTTCAACTTTAGATTTCTTTTGTTATAACACTTAAAAGATTTACCTAAGCTCGACTACGCTTTTATGCTACACCAGAATGTAGTATTTTAGAGTTCTTTCAAAGAAGATACTCAAACACCTGCCTAAATTACCTAGGTGCCAAATTATTAAATGAAAATGATTTAGTATGAAAGTGCTAATTTTTTCAAACTTTAGATTTCTTGTTATAACACTTAAAACTGATATACCTAACCTCCAACTACGGTTTATTCTACACCAGATGTAATATTTTAGAGGTTCTTCAAAGAACGTACCTCAAACACCTGCCTAAATTACCTAGGAGTCCAAATTTAATGAAAGTGATTTAGTATGAATGCTAATTTTTTTCAACTTATAGATTCTTTATAAACACTTAACAAAAAAACCGGATATACCTTTAATGCTCGACTACGCGTTATTTGCATACACCGAATGTAAATATTTAGAGTTCTCAAAGAAGGTACTCAAACACCTGCCTAAATTACCTAGGAGTCCAAATTATTTACATGAAAATGATTTAGTATGAATTGCTAATTTTCACTTTAAATTTCTTTGTATACAACATTAAAACGAGTATACCTAGCTCCGTACGCTTTTATTGCTACACCAATGAGATATTAGAGTTCTTCAAGAAATACCTCAAACACCTGCTAAATTACCTAGGAGTCCAATTTTACATGAAAGTGTTTTAGTATGAATGCTAATTTTTTCACTAGATTTCTGTTATAACATTAAAACGTATACCTAAGCTTGACCGCTTTTATTGCCACAGAATGTAAGTATTTTAGAGTTCTTAAAGAAGATACTCAAACATCTGCCTAAATTACTTAGGAGTCCAAATTATTACAGAAATGATTTAGTATGAATGCTTATTTTTCAACTTTAGATTTCATTGTTATGACACTTAAAACGTATACTAAAGTCGATACCTTTATTGCTTACACCAGAGAATGTAAGTATTTTAGAGTCTTCAAAGAAGATACCTAACACCTCACTAAATTACCTAGGAGTCCAAGAGTTATTACATGAAAGTGATTTAGTATGTAATCTAATTTTTTATCAAAACTTCTAGATTCTTTGTTAATCACTTAAAACGATTAGACCTAGCTCGACTACGCTTTATTGCTAACCAGAATGTAAGTATTTTTTAGAGTTCTTCAAAGAAGAACCTCAAACACCTGCCTATTAATTACACTAGGAGTCCAAATATTACATGAAAGTGATTTAGTATGAAATGCTTATTATTTCAACTTTTAGATTTCTTTGTTTATAACACTTAAACGAATATACTGAAGCTTCAACTCGCTTATCTGCTACACCAGAATGTATATTTTAGAGTCTTCAAAGAATATACTCAAAACACCTGCCTAAATTACCTAGGAGTCCAAATTATTACATGAAGTGATTTTAGTATGAACGCTAATTTTTTCAACTTTTAGATTTCTTTGTTATAAACCTTTAAAACGATATACCTAAGCTCGACTCGCTTTATTGCTACACAGAATTTAAGTATTTTAGAGTTCTTCAAAAAAAAGATACCTCAAACACCTGCCTAAATTACCTAGGAGTCCAAATTATTACATGAAAGTGATTTAGTATGAATGCTAATTTTTTCAACTTTAGATTTCTTTGTTATAACACTTAAAACGATATACCTAAGCTCGACTTACGCTTTATTTGCTACACCAGGAATATAAGTATTTTAGAGTTCTTCAAAGAAGATCCCTCAAACACCTGCCTAAATTACCTAGGAGTCCAAATTATTACATGAAAATGATTTAGTATGAATTTAGATTTAGATTTCTTTGTTATAACACTTAAAACGATATACCTAAGCTCGACTACGCTTTATTGCTACACCAGAATGTAAGTATTTTAGAGTTCTTCAAAGAAGATAATTCAAACACCTGCCTAAATTACCTAGAAGTCCAAATTATTACATGAAAATGATTTAGTATGAATGCTAATTTTTTCAACTTTAGATTTCTTTGTTATAACACTTAAAACGATATACCTAAGCTCGACTACGCTTTATTGCTACACCAGAATGTAAGTATTTTAGAGTTTTTCAAAGAAGATACCTCAAACACCTGCCTAAATTACCTAGGAGTCCAAATTATTACATGAAAGTGATTTAGTATGAATGCTAATTTTTTCAACTTTAGATTTCTTTGTTATAACACTTAAATAATATACCTAAGCCTTATTGCTACACCAAAATGTAAGTATTTTAGAGTTCTTCAAAGAAGATACCTCAAACACCTGCCTAAATTACCTAGGGGTCCAAATTATTACATGAAAGTGATTTAGTATTAATGCTAATTTTTTCAACTTTAGATTTCTTTGCTATAACACTTAAAACGATATACCTAAGCTTGACTACGCTTATTGCTACACCAGAATGTAAGTATTTTAGTGTTCTTCAAAGAAAATACCTCAACCACCTGCCTAAATTACCTAGGAGTCTAAATTATTACATGAAAGCAAGGATGGCAATTTTGGTGATTTTTTTTAAAAAAAATCAATTGTTGATTTTTTCGATGTTTTTGATACCTCAAACACCTGCCTAACCCTGTACGCTTTATTGCTACACCAGAATGTAAGTATTTTAGAGTTCTTCAAAGAAGATACCTCAAACACCTGCCTAAATTACCTAGGAGTCCAAATTATTACATGAAAGTGATTTAGTATGAATGCTAATTTTTTCAACTTTAGATTTCTTTGTTATAACACTTAAAACGATATACCTAAGCTCGACTACGCTTTATTGCTACACCAGAATGTAAGTATTTTAGAGTTTTTCAAAGAAGATACTCCAAACACCCCCCTAAATTACCTAGAGTCCAAATTATTACATAAAAGTGATTTAGTATGAATGCTAATTTTTTCAACTTTAGATTTCTTTGTTATAACACTTAAAACGATATACCTAAGCTCGACTACGCTTTATTGCTACACCAGAATGTAAGTATTTTAGAGTTCTTCAAAGAAGAAGATACCTCAAACACCTGCCTAAATTACCTAGGAATCCCAATTATTACATGAAAGTGATTTAGTATGAATGCTAATTTTTTCAACTTTAGATTTCTTTGTTATAACACTAAAACGATATACCTAAGCTCGACTACACTTTATTGCTAAACCAGAATGTAAGTATTTTAGAGTTATTCAAAGAAGATACCTCAAACACCTGCCTAAATTACCTAGGAGTCCAAATTATTACATGAAAGTGATTTAGTATGAATGCTAATTTTTTCAACTTTAGATTTCTTTTGTTATAACACTTAAAACGATATACCTAAGCTCGACTACGCTTTATTGCTACACCAGAATGTAAGTACTTTAGAGTTCTTCAAAGAAGATACCTCAAATACCTGCCTTAATTACCTAGGAGTCCAAATTATTACATGAAAGTGATTTAGTATGAATGCTAATTTTTTCAACTTTAGATTTCTTTGTTATAACACTTAAAACGATATACCTAAGCTCGACTACGCTTTATTGCTACACCAGAATGTAAGTATTTTAGAGTTCTTCAAAGAAGATACCTCAAACACCTGCCTAAATTACCTATAAGTCCAAATTATTACATGAAAGTGATTTAGTATGAATGCTAATTTTTTCAACTTTAGATTTCTTTGTTATAAAACTTAAAACGATATACCTAAGCTCGACTACGCTTTATTGCTACACCAGAATGTAAGTATTTTAGAGTTCTTCAAAGAAGATACCTCAAACACCTGCCTAAATTAAATAGGAGTCCAAATTATTACATGAAAGTGATTTAGTATGAATGCTAATTTTTTTCAAATTTAGATTTCTTTGTTATAACACTTAAAAACGATATACCTAAACCCACTACCCTTTTTTTTTTACACCAAAAATTAAGTTATTTTAGAGTTCTTCAAAGAAGATACCTCAAACACCTGCTAAATTACCTAGGATTCCAAATTATTACATGAAAGTGATTTAGTATGAATGCTAATTTTTTCAACTTTAGATTTCTTTGTTATAACACTTAAAACGATATACCTAAGCTCGACTACGCTTTATTGCTACACCAGAATGTAAGTATTTTAGAGTTCTTCAAAGAAGATACCTCAAACACCTGCCTAAATTACCTAGGAGTCCAAATTATTACATGAAAGTGATTTAGTATGAATGCAATTTTTTTCAACTTTAGATTTCTTTGTTATAACACTTAAAACGATATACCTAAGCTCGACAACGCTTTATTGCTACACCAGAATGTAAGTATTTTAGAGTTCTTCAAAGAAGATACCTCAAACAACTGCCTAAATTACCTAGGAGTCCAAATTATTTCATGAAAGGGATTTAGTATGAATGCTAATTTTTTCAACTTTAGATTTCTTTGTTATAACACTTAAAACGATATACCTAAGCTCGACTACGCTTTATTGCTACAACAGAATGTACGTATTTTAGAGTTCTTCAAAGAAGATACCTCAAACACCTGCCCAGATACCTAAGGAGTCCAAAATTATTACATGAAAGTGATTTTTAGTATGAATGCTAATTTTTTCAACTTTAGATTTCTTTGTTATAACACTTAAAACGATATACCTAAGCTCGACTACGCTTTATTGCTACACCAGAATGTAAGTATTTTAGAGTTCTTCAAAGAAGTTAATTCAAACACCTGCCTAAATTACCTAGAAGTCCAAATTATTACATGAAAGTGATTTAGTATGAATGCTAATTTTTTCAACTTTAGATTTCTTTGTTATAACACTTAAAACTATATACCTAAAGTCGACTACGCTTTATTGCTTACACCAGAATGTAAGTATTTTAGAGTTATTCAAAGAAGATTTACCTCAAACAACCTGCCTAAATTACAATAGGAGTCCAACAAATTATACATTGAAATGATTTAGTATGAATGCTAATTTTTTCAACTTTAGATTTCTTTGTTATAACACTTAAAACGATTATACCTAAGCTCGACTACGCTTTATTGCTACACAAGAATGTAAGTACTTTAGAGTTTGCAAAGGAAGTACCTCAAACACCTGCCTAAATTACCTAGGAGTCCAAATTATTACATGAAAATATGGATTTAGTATGAATGCTAATTTTTTCAACTTTAGATTTCTTTGTTATATATCAGCTTAAAACTCGAATATATATAACCTAAGCTCGGAAAGTCTCTACAAGACATATATTACTTCTCACAACATAGTATCTTTATAAAAAAAACTGTCCTAATTCTCTTAGGAGCCTCTCTCCTCTCAGCCAGAAGATAACCTACAAAAACCACATGTCCAATAATTACCTAAGAGAGACCTCCATCCAGATATATATTATCAAAGAAAGTCGATTCCAAGATATATAGATTATGAGCTGGCAGAAGATTTGGTTTATTTAGAGTATATTTTTTTCTAATTGTATAATATATAATTAACACTTAAAAACGATATATATATATATTAAATATATATTATATCTAAAGTCTCTGAATCATACGCTAATGCTATACAACAGATAATTAGAATGATATAGATTTATGTAAGTATATTCTATCAAATAGTATAAAAGTAATAACCTCAACACTCTGCTATATACTATAATTACCCTAAGAGTCGAAATTAATATCATGAAAGTGATATTTAGTATGAATGCTTAATATATATATTTTTTCAACATTAAGTATCTTCTTTGCTTACCATATAAACTTAAAAACGATATTATTATATATATAATACTCTAAATGACTATCGACTACGTATTTATTAGCTATCACCAGATGTAATATATAAAGTTAATTATTAGTAAGTTCTTCAAAAAGATACCTCAATACACCTGCCTAATATATATATAATATTACCTAGGTAAGTCCATAAATTATATATTATTAGCAATGAATAAGTGATTTTAAGTATATATATAATGATATGCTATATTTTTTTCAATCTTATATGATATTATTCTACTTAGTTATAAATCAACTATTAAATAACTAGATATTATATTATATTATATATACCTAAGCTCGACTACGCTATTTATTGCTACACCATAGAATATAAAGTTAATATTTATTTAGTAAGTTATTAACTTCAAAGAATGATATAACCTCATAAATAACACCTGTCACTAATATATTACTACTTTAGGAAGTCCAAATATATATTTATATAATTACATGAAAGTGATATTTTTAAGTATATGTAAATCTCTACTAAATTTTTTTCAACTCAGATTTATTCATCATATTGTTATATATAATATTATATATATATATAACTACTTATTAAATATATAATATATATATAATAATAAACCTAATAAGCTTACGTAACTACTGCTTATTATGCCTATTATACACCAGGAATGTATATAGTATATTTTAGAGTTTCATTTTACAAAGATATATAAGAAATATATATCCTACTAAATAACACTGCCCTAAATTTTACATAGGAGTGATCACAAATATTAATTTACATATAATTGATATAAGTATTGATATATATTTATAAGGTATTAGTATAAGCTTCTTAATTTTTTCAACTTTATTAGTATTTAATCTTATATGTATATAAACATACTTATATATAACTCAGATATATATTTAATATTACCTTAAGCTCGATCATTACGCTTTATTGCTACACAGAATGTAAGTATTTTAGAGTTCTTCTCAAATAAAGATACCTCAAACACTGGCCTAAATAATTACCTAGGAGTCCAAATAATATTATTAATTAACTAATAGTAAATAGGATGATATATAATTTAGTTATTAATGTTAATATGCTAATTATTATACAAACTTTTAATGAATTTCTTTGTTATAACACTTAAAAGCGAATATACCTTAAAAGCTATTACGTATTAATGCTTCTACATTGCTAACATCCACAGACTAGGTGATAGGTAATTATAATTAAAGTTTCGTGTCAGGAAGAAAGCTATCTCACACTAGCGAGAACAATCAACGTGCTCTTCCCCATCTACAAATCATATATCATTTATAACACTATACTCGTCACATAAATAACGGAGTGATACAGCATAAAGAAAAGTGCTTTCTAAAGTCATGCATTGACTAGGAATTCACTGTCAATCACGTTAGATTTCTTTGTTTTAATGTACCTTAAATTCTTGTGTGCAAATGGCAACCTTCCTTATAGTCACATGTTATCACACTTGATAAGACAAAATTTGGGAGGCTACATTGTCGTCTTAATAATGTGGTTCTTTTACTCAGTAAGATGATGCCCATCGTTTAAATTTAGTATGGCTCTTCTCAATAATGCCTCAAAAAGCGAAGCGATAACATAATCTAGCTACTTGAACTAAGTTTCCAAAACATTGGATACTTCACGGATTGTTGTAACACATTTGGTTTCGTATGACCTAATATCTATTTTAACCTTGGAAGGCTAATTAATAGATAAGAGTGAGAAGTTAATCTCGTTCTTCCACATGATAAGATAGATTCCTCTTTGTTCGAACACATCCCTGTAGAATATTAATATAATATCAAAACAAATCATGTTCTTACCAAAGCTCGATCTACCCGCACTTTATTATAATATAGACATACCACACAGAATTATACATATAGCTCAAGTAATATTATTTTAATGTAAGTATGTCTCAAAGAAAGAGTCAACTTCTAACACATCCACAACCTGCCTAAAGAATTATATCACTAAGAGAGTCCATAAATTTAATTAACTATTAGAAAGTTGATTTTAAGTGTATATGGAATAGCTCTTAATTTTATTTCTCTTTGGATTTACCTATTTGATTATATATATATAATAACACTTAAAATAAACGATATATACCTATAAATCTCTGATTCTACCTGCATTATATTGCTTATACACCAGAAGTAAGTATATTTTATAGTGATTCTTCAAAGAAGTAATAACCTCATATAACACCGTCTCATAAATTACCTATAGGTAGCTCTCATAATATTAACTATAATGAAAGTGTATATTATAATTAGATAATGTGATATTAATTGAACATTAATTTCAACTTTAATTTCTTATGGCGGTTTATAAGTGAAGATATACACTTAAAATAACGGAGATACTGAAGCTGAAGGTTAAGCGAGAAAGCTACTTAACAGAATTAAATGATATTTTTAGAGTTCTCTCATAAAGTAATAATATATATATATACCTCAAAACAATATTTTTTTAAATATATATATAATATATATATATAGACCTAGACGAGTCTACAAATTTAGATCCATGATTGGGTCTTTTTTAAGTTGATCTATATGATATTTTTTTCAACTTTATAGATTTCTTTGTTATATAACACTTAAAAATACCGATATTATCCTAAAGCCTACTGAATACATACTCTTATATTGCTACTACCAGATAATGTTAAAAGTATATATTTTTAAGTAGTAACCGTTCTTTTCAAAGAAGTAATATACTCCTCAAACATCCGCTTACTAATATATATATTACCTTT
>JABUQX010132794.1:27500-36637 GCA_015478945.1 Trachelipus rathkii | reverse complement strand
GTATATGCTCGAAGGCTGGATGACGTTTATCTCGTCGTAGACGAGTATTACCTTACCCCTGGCGTCCCCCGTAGGGGGGACGTAGCCCCCTAAAAATTAAATTGTTCGTAGAAAGCAGAAATTTGGACACGAAGAATCGCATTCAGAAGGGAATCGTTTCTGAGTCGAAAACGATTCCTTTATTTACGCCACTCTGTTCCGGCTCCGCTCCGGCTCCGGCTCAGACCTATGGCTCTGATATATATCTATAGATGTTAGAGTTATCGTATTGGGTTAAAATTTGGAGGAGTGTTAGATGGTGACGTAATCTCGTCGTAGACGAGGTTACGTCCCCGTAGCCCACCCCCCTTAAAAATTAAATTGATCATAGAAGGCTGAAATTTGGATAGTGTATAGAAGAAGGAGAAAGGACTTTAGACTCTATAGAGTTTGAGGTTGACAGCTCACCAGATGTTTGGCTCCCAGTGGCGGTGTGCTGGATAGTAAATATTGTATAATAATACCAATATATTGGGTTAAGATATATGTTTTTAACGGACGTAGATTCTCAACTAGGTGTTTCGAGCCTCTCTCCTCTCATGCAATGCCGGATTGTTGTCACAAGCCGGATCGATGGCGTGTGGGCGCCCGCAGGCGCGCCTGCCGGTGCAATCCGCCGCGGAAACCAGCGCCCGTGCGCCGCCGCAGGCACGCCCGCCGCGCGCATCGGCCGCGAAACCGACGCGTGCGCGTGCCCGCAGGCGCGCTCGCTGAGGCGATCATACCCAAGAACGCAAACGTGTTCTGTTTTCTTTTAATAATTTTTTTATAATTTTTTTTTAGCTTTTACGAGAGCAAAGTGAGCTTTTGTTTTCAACTTAATTTTTTTTTTCAAAAAATTTATTATTTTTTTTATTTATTTTTTAATTTATGTTTGTTTTTACTAAATTTTTTTTATGCTTTTCAGGATTTATAACATCAAAATTTACGTTTTACACATCTCTAAATCAGTTAAATTCAAGTAAATCAAAAAAAAAACCTATCTTCAACCGCCCTTCTGTCCTACCATTGATCTATTGATCTATTGATCTATTTGATCTATTGGCATCTATTGAGTCTATTGATTCAAATTACATTTTTTATTAAAAATTGCTATGTTATTACATACCCGTTAAATCAGTAAATCCAGTAAATCCCAATACCATCTTCCAACCGCCCTTCTGTCCATCCGGATCTATTAATCTATTGATCTTTTGATCTAAATTTTAGTGAAAATCATATTATTTTATTAAAAATTGCTATGTGTTTACATACCACTAAATCAGTTAAATCAGTTAAATCAAACAACCCTCACCACTCCCCTCCCCCCTCCCTACCTCCCCTCCTCCATTGCATCTATTTGATCAAGTCCACTATTTTAATAAAATTGTTATGTTTTACAGAACCCTTAAACAGTAAATCAGTAAATCAAGTGCATTTCAAAGTATCCTTCCCCCATCCTCTTTCCCTTTTTCCCAATTTTTTTCCCCACCCGATTTTCTAAGTTCCTGTCTGCAGCTAGTGAATCATTTATAACATAAACGCAAACTTTTCTTATTCATTAGTGTTCAGGTATCAATCTAGAATGGACGTTGGTAAATTTATGTTCCGCACTCCTGCTACATGTCTTGTGTCTGGTCCTATGGGGAAACCGTCTGTTATAAACATTTTAAAAGAGGTCGAGATTTTTCGAACAACCTGTTGTAAAATCCATATGGTGCTACAGTGCCGTATTACAAGAAAGTTAACGCATTCAAAGATGTAATCGGAATTTCACGTAAGGGATTACTTATGACATTAAAAGCTCTTCAATGTTTTACCCAGGAGCAAAAAATTATAATTCTTGATGATCTGATGCATAAATTGATGAGGATATAAGCAGAAACTTCACAGTTTACTCTCCTCATTTAAACATCACAGTATTTTTAATAACGCAGAATACCTTTCATCAAACATTAAGATATGAGGGCATGTGTCTTTTAAACACACATTTTTAATCTTTGGGTTCCGGACAAAGAAGGCGATATGATTTTCAGGCAATGTATGGGCTACCCAAATTTCCCTAGTCAACGGTAAAGAGTTTTTCCTAAAAGTAAATAAGAAGTTACATCTATACCTCACGGTTATTTACTCTGCTTGAGCTTCATCCTATTAACACCCTAGAGTGTTGCTGCTTACAAATATTCTTGCCTAACGAGATTGAGACAGTATTTACATACCGAAATAATGATGTGCTTAGGGTAGCAGATTATTTACCTTCGTTATGAAGAAATTAAAAACCTGAACCTTCTGCAAAAACGTAAAACTGATCTGTGAAGCATGAAAAATTTTACAATTGTATAGCAGAAGTATGCCTAAATCTCATAAAAGGAAAATGTTCCTTTAACAGACCCTCAGAGGTAAAGCACGTCGTTCATAAGAAACCATCCATTACAAAAAACTTGCTGCGGTAACGTAAGAAAAACTTAAAAATTAAAAGAAAAGTGAAGAAAAATTTAGGATAATTTTTAAGTTAGGCTTTTCCCGTCGCTTAAGCCCCTTTATTCAACAAGTGCGCTTGCTCAATAATGAAGAAGGTAGTAGTTTTACCCTACAGGCGATTATGAGAAGATGAAATATAATACAGGACCCCAGCCTCTTAACAAACACAACAACAACAACATCATCAACAACAAAACAACACCAGCAACAACAACAAACAACAACAGTTCGAACAACCTCAATCAACCCCTCATCCTCCAACAGATCTGGGTATCAACCCTTATCAACACTGATTCCAACAGCAGCCCTCCCTGAGTTTATATGATCCGCAAGTTGAACCAGAAAAATAATTACGAGAAGAACTGCATCAAATATTAAACTATTGATGTTACATTCATGAAAAAAGAGTTCCTTATATCAAAAATGCTATACAAAAAATAGTAGCATCTAAAAGTGTTTTACTAAATACCACCTCAAGGAAGAATCTCAGTTCTAGGTCAAAACCTTAGATGATGTGAAAGACAGAGAACGCACTAATTTTAACATGTACTCAAGGAAAGCTTACCAATGAGGAGTAAGAAAACGGGTATAACTCCTATATAATATTTTAAAAGAACAGATAACTTGGAATGAGCTAGGTCAAATCATTATTGACGGGGAAACACATCGCCTGGATCGAAATATTGTTGACTTCGATATCCGATCTCTCGCGTGATTGGAAGAAGGCTCTCCTGTGGCAGGATGGAACAGGATCAAACAAGGAACTTCAGACTATGTAATTTCCGGAGAACTTTTAATCCTGAAAAAACAAAGATTAGCTGATCTTGGATAATATATCCAATGCTTCTCCTAGACCTGATGCAAGCCCCTCTGGTACTTCTTTTGCATCGGACTTATCAGTGCCAATGGAGAAGAACCATTCGGTCAAGTGTAGGAAGAATAAGAAAAAAACCATACATCGCATCAAAATGGATTAGTTCCTAAAATATTATTGCTAATTTTTATATGATTGTTATTATTTGTATTTAAAATATGCTATATAACCTATGCATTATCTTCTCTGTATACATTTGCTAGGTTTTAGACGCAAATTGAAATTTTCGCTATTATTTTTGTAATTAAAAAAAACTTTTAAGAGAGCACATTTGGTCTATTATAGTACCTTTTAGATTATAAAAAGAGTATTAATTTTATTGCTAACGTCAATTGTGAATCAGAGAGCTAAGCGTAGCGGTCGATAAGATATTACTTTTGATGTTGAAGCAGCCATGACCAGTTACGGTGGTTATCTTCAAGGTTTGCATCCAAAGTTTTCCCTCAAATTGCTAATTAACTGAATGGAGAAAATGTTCTTGAAGTTTCGAGAGTTGCTTTTACCCTACATAAGAACCTAATACGTACAACACAAAATTTCCGCGACACGGAAAAACCTATATGCCCACATTTAGATAACGTTATGGCAGTAGATTTTGACAGATTTGATAGAAACTATAAAATTCTACACATCGATGGAGTTGTCAATATTCATTCTTTTTGTGATAGATGTAGTACTTCCAGATAACCTATGAGTTAAAAGAGGGCTTTTAAAAGATAACCAAAATCCAAGCACCTGTGCTGCATGCAGTCAAAGAAATTATAAAGAAGATTCTTAGAATATCCTCAAATGATATGCGACCGATTTAAGCGGGCGACTAGAATTTTATAGGGCCAAAGAGTCTTTCAAGAAAATAGTTACTGAGTATGAATCATGGTATTTACAACACATTTGCAGTTAATAAAGCTGCAATAGTTGAAAGAGTACAAAGTACTATAAAAGAAAGAATGCATAGGTATTTCACGAAGATGAATACATTTAAATATTTCGATATACTACAAGACCTGGTTACTTACTCCTATAATCGGTCTTATCATAGAACACTTAAGAATACCCCTATAGAGATGGTGAAGACAAAACCGGCTGTACCTATCAACTCAATGGGAAAAATAAAAGATAACACTGGTGTTAAAGTAGGAGATTATGTTATGGGAGAGTATCCAGGACTGATAAAAATTTCAGAAAAGGGTATGAAGCCGGAATTGGTTCGCCGGAAAAGTTTTTTAAAAGTAATACCATCAGAAAAATTCCCTAGAAACAGGTAAAATTATACCTATCTTGAGGATTAGATGGTGAAAAAATAAAAGGAGGATTCTATAACAAGAAATAAGAAAATACGATTGAGATTCCTAAGCAGTCACGAGCTTATAAAATAGAAAAAATATTAGATAAAGGGAAAGGTAAAAATAAGCAGTATCTTGTCAAATGGATAGGTTACCCGGTGAAGTTTAACAGTTATATAAAGGCTAGCGAGATTAAGAAACATTGATCAGTTTACTTTGTGAACATGGAGAGTGAAGATCATTTCTATTTAACGTTGCCGTCATCGGCCTTCATGATTATTATCCAGAAATAAAATATCAGACTTTACTACAGAGTTATTGAGTCCTATAAGACTCGAACGAGAAAGTACTTTCGTTGTATTTATGCGAAAATGAACAGTAGGCTGCGCGCCTGTAGAGAATATGCTGGAAGTCACCACACGGGCATTTTTGTAATATTTAGAAGTTTCGTGAATGTTAAAAAACGCTAGTTAAAAATTAACCACAGATATGCAGTGTTATCGTGGAGAGCCGATAAGAACTATTTCTTGAAAGATATTTAATAAACAGTTGGTCTCTATAAATCTCCTTACCAATGATGTTCGTAGTAGATTGAAAAGCAATTTAAACTCAAGTCGTATATGTAAAAGATTAATATCCTTCTAGTTTAATAGAATCATTCAACGAGGCAAATCTGCTATTAATATCACTTTTTGAAGTTCTCAAGCTCTAGTAAACTTGAAAAGATCGAAGTTTATTTTATTTTACACACTTCCAGGACTGGTTCGTAAATGTAGTTACGTTACGTGACGATACAATTATTGAGATATTAACGATATCAAAAGAGGCCTCTAAACGAATTAATACATTATATCCCCACGATGAAAGAGTATTTAGATAAGCTTGTAGCGAAAAGCATCACCGATGATTCATTACATTTTGTATGTATGTGACCCTTCGAAGATGTTACACGATCCTGTTGTAGCGGCTGTTTACTGGCGAAATTGTAAGAAACCCAATTAAAATGCGCAAAACACTTTTTGCATAATTACTTCAGAATGATTGCATTTGCCAAAGACGGGGCGAGAGTTTATAAGTTTCGTTAGTGTACACATTATACCTCTCTAATAATGCTCAATACTAGAACCGCTAATATGTTATATAGGATATGTCGAAAGGGAAACCCTTACCCATTCACACATGGTACGGCAGTGTGTAAAGTACATATACGGAAGAAGCTCCGGTAGTGTAAAGACTCTAGCTCGTAAATAGTTGCATATGAAATTGAGAAACTGTAATCATGACCTCCGAAGATCATTTCTATCTAACGCTGCCCTCATCGGCCTCTATGGATCTACATCCTGCTAATAACAATAATCAGACTATCCAACCCAATTATTGAACCCTATAACTTTTGATCGAGAAATGTATGAAGCAGGATTAAGTGAAATAATTCTTGACGCATCTGTTGAGAATATATTAGAGTCCCCCTCGGCCTTTATAATATTTAGAAGCGTTGAATATGTTAAAAATGTATTAAAAATTAAAGCTAATACTGACATTATCGAACATGATGAAAAAAAATATTTCTATGAAAAATATTTCATAAGTCGGGGTCTTTACAAATCGGTTACTGACGTGTTCATGGCCTTAAACAAAAAATTTGAAACAAGCCTGTTATGTAAAGATTTAGTGTTTCTTGTTAATAAAGCAGTTAACGAAGATAACGTGTTAATCACCTTAAAATCTCAAACTCATGTGAACTTGAAAGATAGAAGTTTATTTATTTTCCATTCTTCAGCCTGGTTTCGTAAATGTAATTACTCACATGCGGACTCAATATTGAGAAATAACGATATCAAACCATCTCTAAAGGATCTAATACGTTATATACCAACAATGGAAGAGTATGTCTCAAAAAATGACACCGAGAGTTCATTACATTTTGTATGCATGCCTTCTAAGATGTTTCAAGATCCTGGTATGGCCTATGTTTATACAGATATTATAGATTCCATCAGTACCGTAGGAATACTTAAAAGCCTTTTATAAGGTCATTCATTTTCCTAAAGGTAATAGAGTTAAAGTTTTCCTAATGTTCACTACTTACCGTTGAGTAAGACCCAACTGCAGTTCGATATCGTATTTATATAAGAGACGTGGAAGGTGTAATCCATACCCATTCACGACTGGAACAGCAGTGTGTAAAGTAACATTAGAAGGAGCTCCGTTAAATAATAATAATAATGGAAAGAGAACGAGTCTTCAGGGGTTCAAGAATGCAGAGGGGATATGGTTTAGGTGGATTTTTTGCTTCGTTGTTCAGACGTGCTATCCCTTTGTTTAAATCAGGAGGTAAATACCTTGCTAAAAAACAGCTTTGGACAGGGTATAGGATACTTTCCAGGATATTATGGGGAGGTATCGACCCTCGAACAGCTGTAAAACGTCGATTAGCCGATGCTTCTGATGAAATGTTAGATGATGTTAAACGAAAAATACGACGTAAGATGACAGGTCAAGGTGTAGGTCGCCGTAAAAAACCTATAAAGAGGAATAGGAAAGGACCACTAAAGAAAAAGTGTATTGATGTGTTTGCCCTTTAATAAAGAAAAAGTGTATTGATGTGTTTGCCCTTTAATAACGATGATGAACGGTAACTATTTTACATAAACAGTGACAACCTGTAGCTATTTTGTATATAAGGAATGTTTAAACAAATCTCTCCTCATTATACGTTCAGTGATTGTACCAGCAAGATGCATTTCCTCCATCCCTCTAGCCCAGACTGTTGTAAGAGCGAATTGGATCTCTTCTCTGTGAACCCTACACAAACCAGTGTGAGTGAATCCAACTTTATTAGTATTAATCCCGTTCACGCAATCACAAATACAGATGTACCTCTCGAATTCAATATTCCTGGCACTTCTGACCAATATCTTGACCCTTCGAATGTGTTTTTATATCTGAAGACTAAGTTAGTAAACGCCGATGGTTCAGATCTCACAGGAACCAATCACATAGTATCCACCGATGCAAATTTCCTAGTCGCCGTGTTCTGGAATCCTCTTCCTCATCCTAAATGAATCATCTCTAGGGAGCATCAGCAGCACAGTTTACCCTTATCGAAGTATATTGAAACTCTTACTAAAATTATTCTCAAGATGCCGAAGGAGTCTCATCTCCAATCATGCGGATATTTACAATTTAAATGATGCAGAAGACACATAGAGCCACGCTACTAAGTCTAAAATAGCACGTAATGCAATATATTGAACGGGTAAACGCGTCCGATACTACTTCTCTCAGGAAAGATTATTCTACCATCAGTGGACACTCGTATCAGGTTAACTAGATCTACACCTGAATTTGCTCTTAAATGTTAAAAGCACTCTTTTAGCAACAACTACGGCTCCAAAGCCCATCTTTTAAATTACTGCGATGCATCTTTATATACTGTAAAGTTGAAAATTATCTCCCTTTAAACATATGGAAATCGAGAAATCTTTTTTGACCGATACAGCAAAATATCCAATTAAAGAGAATTGAGACTAAAATTTTTAACTTTACCTAAGGATTATCGAGTGCATTAATATACCTAACATCGTCAATGGTTAGCTTACCTCCAGAAGGTAATAATAGAATTGTAGAACACGATGCTTATTCTGGAAACTATGGAAAGTCCGCCTTTAAATTTACCCTATTTCACACTTAAGCAGGGCATGGCTTCAGCTTTTACATGTGAATGTCAACCATAACGCGTCGGGATTTGAGATGATACTATGAAAGCACTCACATTCTCATGTATGATCACGTCCTTTTTACGATTATTGCCAATAGTATCATGCAGCGAATGGACGCGTACATCGTTTAATCTCAAGAATTATGCTGAAAACAGTTAAATTTATATGCATTCGATCTTCACTGCTGATCTTCAGTTGTAATGCTTATCATCTCCAATATCCTAAGAAAAGGAACATTTTATGGATTGAATCTCCAAATTTGGGACAAAGTTTGACCATCCTCAATCTGCAGCTCTACTGGGTGTATCTGGAACATCCTCAAATCATCGAGACTTGACAGGAGTTACGAAAAGCTATAATCTTGAATTACTTAATGAGGATGAATGAAGAAGAGAATATTACGCGCTTCGGGAAAACGGAAAGAGCATTTAGGTGTCATTCGCATGTAGGGATGAACTCTGTTCTGTATGAAATTAAAAGATACCGACTCTTGGTCTTATCTTCAACCCACTTGGCTCCGCGGGATGTTATCAAGCCAATGGACATGTGGGATAGCGAGTGAATAAGGAATAAAAATAGGATGGGTTGTTATATTTTCCTTGAGCCTCTGCAGTTTAGATTTTATGTGTTGGGGAGTAATCATTTAGGTGTAACATCTTTGGTTTTTTAAAAATATGTAATAATGTTCAAGAGATGTATAAGGCCGTGGGTAGTGTGTGTTCCTGCTGACGAACCGATAATCGAGGGTCTAAGTGTGTA
>JABUQX010132794.1:10000-12500 GCA_015478945.1 Trachelipus rathkii | reverse complement strand
AATATATATATATATATTAGAGTTTATTATATATATATATATTATATATATATTATTATATTATATATAATACATATATACATATATATAAATATATGCATAGAAAGTTATATTATATATATATATATATATATATTATATATATATATATATATATTATTATATACATATATATATATATATATATATATATATATATATATATATAAGTGGATATACATATATATATATTTGTATGGTAAATAATATAGAGTATATATATATATATATATATATGTATATATATATATATATATATATATATATATAGTTAGAGTATAAAGATATATATATATATATATATATATATATATGCAAGGGCGTGTGTTTTTTGAAGGTTCTCTTTAGTATTAATGCCAACCTAATCTACATACTCCCTTACCTAAATTGAATGGATTAAATCTCCATATATAAGACATAAGGAATATAGATACTAAATATATATATATATATATATATATATATATATATATATATATATATATATATATATATTATATATATATATATATATATATATATATATATATATATATATAGGAATAGGTAGCTGTGGTTAGTTGAAGATGCTAACAGGAGACTGGGTTTTCTTCTGGATCTTCACTTTTGTTACTTTCACTTGAAGATGTGTAGTAGCCACTTACCAACGAACTTATTCTTGAGAGGAATTACAAAAACTATTCTTCTACTTATTATTGGTGGGGAATAGAAAAACTACTCTCAAACATATCTTTATGGAAGAGTAGGTAATCTACTCGTGAACGTATATCTTAAGTTCGAGTAGCAAAACTACTCTACTACTCTTCTAGGTGGTAAGATCAGCCTCTTTGTAGGTCGGACGAAACGTAGCTTCTTGTAGATGTGTAGTAGCCACTACCGACGAACTTATTCCAGAGGGGAATAACAAAACTATTCTTTTACTTGTTACTGGTGGAGAGTACAAAAACTACTCTCAAACCAATCTCTATGGAAGAGTAGGCAAACTACTCGTGAACGTATATCTTTAGCTCGAGTAGCAAAACTACTCTTCTAGGTGGTAAGATCAACCACTTTATAGGTCGGACGAAACGTAGCTTTTTGAAGCTAGGCCTCTTGGTTTGCCAGAGCGAGAGATAGATAGATAGATAGATAGAGAGAGAGAGAGAGAGAGAGAGAGAGAGAGAGAGAGAGAGAGAGAGAGAGAGAGAGAGAGAGAGAGAGAGAGAGAGAGAGAGAGAGAGAGAGAGAGAGAGAGAGGAGAAGAGAGGACTAGGGATGCCGCAAGAGGACCGATATATATCGATATTGATATTTTTTCGATAGTATCGAAAAAATATCGATGATATTTTTTCAACCGATATATCGATATATCGATATTTTATCTTCAGTATCGAATCAACGATATTTTTTTTTAAATTCTAGAAATTTCGAGCAGTTTTCTTTTATCATAAAATAACATTTCAGCAAAATGTGTGTATTTTTCAGGCGCGTTTGGATGATGGGGACATTTTGTCTGACTCAGGAGAAGGAGGAAAGGAGGTCAGATGATCATACAAGAGAAGAAGTAAAGGCCTATAGCGGAAGAACAATTTTCATGAAATATACCTATTGCGTATTTTACTTTTCAAATTAGATATTTATAAAAAGTTATGAAAGTATCGTATATAATACAGGATGATATTAGGTTAAATCTTTAATTAAATTTAATTTAATTTAATATATTAGAAATGTTTAAGTTTACATGCTAAGATTTTCTACTTTACTCGAAGCTTTATTTCCTCTGTAAAATCACCTCCACTGCTAATTTATTTAGGGCCATACATGATTAGTGTTTATATTTTAAAAAGTTGAGTTTAATATATGGAGTATATATATATATATATATATATATATATAGCAGCATAGAGCTATATATACATATATATATATATATATATATATATATATATATATATATGTTATTGAGAAAAGTCTAGCTATGGACCTTTGAACGGTACTATTAGCCCAAAAATAGCCAGGTATCTTTATGACCATAAATAGACTTTTCTATTAGTAGGGCTTTCGATGATTCAAAATATATAGGACCTTTTACGTTTTACGACTCGTCAGTTTTAATTTTTTTGTTTTTTTTTTAACTAAAGGAATACCTAAGGGTAAACCGCAAAGGAGTCGGGGTCTCTCAGCCTTCCGGGGAACGAAAGGGTAGGACTATTTCCCCCTCCGGGAGGGTCTCCGGAACCCCCGCTCTTGGTATTTGGGTGTCGCGGTTGCCCCTCCCCTACGGGTATGGAAAACGTCCTCTCTGTTCCCCCGTCGGCTCGGAGCCCCCACCTGTCGTGTTTCCATCACGTTTACAACAATATATATATATATATATATATATATATACAGTTATATATGTTGAAAGTTATATATATATATATATATATATATATATATATATATATATATATTATTATTTATATGTTAAGTATATATATAT
>JABUQX010132793.1:0-23315 GCA_015478945.1 Trachelipus rathkii | reverse complement strand
GGGGGAAGAAGAGCGTGTATGAGACGTAGTGGCACGACTCAAGCAATCGGCTGCCTCCAGGTAAGCTAGAGAAGACACTAGTAACCAGCGCACATTAAAGCTGCCTAGCGTGGAACGTAGATCTCGCTCATACACCAGACCAGGCTTCCTAGCCGCACTGTAAGAGGTGCAGTATGAATAAGTAAGAGAGGTTACTTCAAAATATCGCCGTAGGCATTAAGAAACTGCCATAGGCTATCGAGTATCGATCCAAGAAAGGGCTTATTTCTATTAATTAAATGTGTCGCAACAATCAGTTGTAAGGCTCGCCTGTAGTCGTGGGTCAGCACTTGTTTATCAGTCAAAGGCCTGCCTGGTCGGAGCGCTTAAGGAGAAGACTGCTAGGTGGCTATTATTAAAAATCAAGAAAATCAAGATAAGGACTGCACAAAGATAAGTCAAAAATAAAATAAAAATAATAAACAATTATCAAAGAAACGAGATGAACTAAAGAATATAGAGAATGATATAATAAAAGAACTGAGCCTATATGTTACATATAACAGGAATAGACTAGTACCTAGGTGTAGAAACAGTAAAGGCAGAAGAGTTAAACTTGCACTAGGTATAACGAGGCCACGAACAAGATACAAGCACTGTACATTAATGTGAAGAGAACTAACGAAAATAGCCCTAATCTCCCGTAGGCATAATCTACCGAAGTCTGCATTAGTTGTATGATTACTGCTTAGGTATGTAACAGTTAAGACTACGGTTAGATTTAGGTAGGATTAAAGCATACAAGCTGAGCATACTATAAGAAAGACGCATAAGTGTAAGCAGATAGTAAGCAGTAAAAGCAGAGAGTGTAAGCAGTGAAGCAGATAGTTAACATGTACAGTAAGAGCTGCCATAGGTTAAGGCTAAAACATCTGAAAAGCAAAACAGTATAGGAATGAAGCGTAATTACGTATAGGACATGTCATAGAAGGCTGCCTAGGTGGCGTCTTAGAGTGTAGGGCTAGACATTAGAAGCTCTCTACATTGAGTTTACTGATTACGCTTCTAAGTTCAAGTAAGCCGCAGTCACTGATGGTTAGAGAAGTGTATAAAGTTTTGTTAATAAATTCGTATACAAGTTGTAGAAACTAATGAAATTCTGTCTAGACAGATACGTTGATCATGCTTTCTGATCATTACGGCATATTTGTTGTTTGTTCACGGGAGGCGTAATAGCGTCTCGACGCACAGCGGCGGCGATGTACGGGCGAACAGTGCGCCTAAGCAGGAGAATGCCTAGCGGCGTAGGACGTGCAGGTATAGTGACTTAGGCTACCTGGGCCTGGCAGAGCAGTCGCGGCTGATTGGTTAGGCGCGGTGGGCTGACCTGCGGTTATAGTACAGAGAGACTCTGAAGACTAGTTGCTGGTCACTGCGGCCATAATAGGCAAGACGAAATGTGACAATAGTTAACATCTGGCATGATCAAATAGTTGCTTAGCGGGCAGTCAAACTATAACAGGCTGATCTGTATAGGAAGAAATCCGTACATTCAGTACATAGTTAAGGAGAGCTAGCTACTAGCTCCATATATCAAAACAATGGCTGCACATGTGGATACCACAATCATGCGAGATATCGCGTAGTGTAGGACTCATTGCTCAATAGAACTAAGGGTAGACATCATAGCGCATGGCAGCTTAGGAGAAAGGCTGTCACATGAGGTCATCGACAACCAGAGGAGAACGTGAGATCCATAGCTTGAAGAAAGGCAGTTCTAGATTAACCGTCATTGTGTACGCGCACTATAGGCGAGGCGAACGAGTGCGCTACGTACAGCCCAGTCTCACCAGTTAAGGGCCGCGACTCACGGCAGTGGCACTCACTGGCACTTCAGTCAAGCCACGTTTAGTAGGTGTCAATGAGTGGCACGCGTCCCACCTAGCTGGCAGGCTCAACTCTCAATGAAGTACTGCATAGTGGAGAAACAATAGACACTACATGAAGCCTGCTACTAAGGTCATCTTACGTGTGATTGGGAACCATCAAGATTGCACATCAAGGTGTACTCGCGAGGGTACAGAGTAATTGACGCCAGTATGACCAGTCAACAAAAGCGCTCTAGGTAGCAGTTGCAGAAGAGTCACATGCCTAGGAGTATAAGTGGTCCAAGACAAGTAACGAGCATTGAAAAGACCGGCGGGCTAACTGCTATAGTCACTAAAGGCAGTCAGGACAGAAAGCAATTTACTAGGTGGTCAAGATACAATGACGTCCATGGTCGACTATCTAGGCAGAAAATATTATAGAGGGCTAAGAATAGGGGGTAACACTGAGACCTAGGTACGGCATTCAGCTGTAGCCAATCATGTGTGAGCAGCTTAACACGCTTCAAGGCTATCAGAAGGTATGGAAAAAATTAGGCAGCTCAAGAAGAGAAACTGCTCTAGGGTGAGTTCAGCTTAAAGACAGTCATGCTGCTAGGTAAAAGAGTCAGTGCAAGTACTGCCATAGTAAGAGTAGGGTGGCCACAGATATAGAAAGCGCCTATGCCTAGATAGGACCCGACAACGAGGAGGTCTGCGATCGCAGAAAAAAGCAGGAATGAGTGAGTGTATCAGGTATAGTCAACGGTTGCTAACCGCCGAATGTATATGCAGGACTTGACTCTTACGGTTACGAAGGTTCAGCGTCAAAGAATGACGGGCTGCGTCCTCGTAGAAAAGAGTTTAGGGTCCCTCAAACACCAATGTCAGAGGTACCAGAGCTGAAACAATAGGTAAGGGCAGTTGCCTAAGAGAACTGTCAAGGTACGGTAAAAATTAAGATCGACGCACAGAGAATATTGACGGGCTAGGCCAAAAGATCATTATCGACAAGAGTCTAGAGCACAGTGTATCGCCTAGGAGAAATTAGAGAGATTGATTAACGTGAAAGTAGAATAGAGAGAAATTAAAGAGATTGATTTACGTAAAAGCAGGAAAAATTTGGCCCAAAAAGAGGTCAGGCCCAAAAAAAGGAAGGTCAAATACAGTCATTAGAGATAAGATGAATAGTCCTAGGTATGGGGTTTTTCCGTCGGTCAAGGTAAGGTGGTTTTTCGTGCAGTTCACCATGATACTCTGCTCTAGCTGACTGATATCCAGTCAATTATAAGCTCAAGACACATCTCTCTCATAAGCATGGCATTAAGCAGTGAGTATATATGCCGAGCATTCATCGAATATCTAAAGATGACTCTGCCTTATGCAGACGTATGAATTTGGTGCAACAGACTGACCGATTTCATGTCTCATATATTGTTATGTATGAGTTATCCAGGTAATCAAGATTAATGATAGCATATGCTGCTAGCTCAAGCTCTACGCAGCTTAGTTACGAATGCCAGTCACTGCTCCCCTATCGGTTAGTGCAATTCAAAGGAAGGTACTACCCTAGTGGATCGGGTCTGCAGATCTCAATGAAAGCGCATGCCTAGGTAGGCACAATATAGTGACTAAAGCGCTCTACACTATAAAGTATTAGAGGTAAGTTAGAAGCTGAGGACTAGGCTCAGAACATGAACACAGAGAGCTGAGGACATATGTAAGAAATACGCGCATACTGTCGAGACAGGAATCTAGCCTAGGTCACGCTTGTCTTTACAGTGTGCATGCCATCGAGGCTGCCTAGGCTAAGCAGTCAATGCGATATTCTATCACAGAGTGAGAGTCATGTCTATAAGAGGTGCTCTTACTAATAGTTCGTAAGTTCTTGACACCTGCGGCCACAGGTGGTCTCTAAATATAAGCCAGAATATGTAACTACAAGAGGCTGACAAAGACTACCTAGTATGGGTCAGTTGAGTTCGTAACGACTACACATAGTTCAGTGGAAACCGATGATGGGATTAGTTTTACACGTCATTCTAGAAGAACACCCACTAGGTAGGTATACATTCAATGATAGAACTAAAACGCCCTACTTACGGACATTACCATGTCAAGAACTGGCTGCCTTATAGCGAGTCGTATTTAATCAGCGTACAAGACGAGATATTGCTAGTGTAGGTATACAGCCTTAAACATGCAGGAACCGGCTGCCGCTAAGAGTTATGCATAACCCAGTCTAAGCTTGAGCGCACTATGCCTAAGAGTGATCGTACGTACTTCTAAGAAGTGATGACAAAGTAGCCGAATCAGCTCATCAACTCTTAATATGTGCATTAGGCTATGTCTGTATGGTGTCCAAGAGCTATAAGTATACTAGACCTAGGTAGTATATATATTAGATATATACAGTCATATGAAAGGCTGCAAGGTAGGCACAGTTGAAATCATCTACTCAAGGTAGGTTATATATTATATAATACAGTCAGAGGCTGCACTGGTAGAGTTAAAAAGGCGATATAGGAGTAGGTATATCAAGTTAATAGGAAAAGCTCTATAGTGGAACAGTCCAAGATAGTAGACTGACCTATGGATCTAGTAGTAGCGTCAAGAAGCTTGCACAGGCAGGTAAAATGAACAGAGGCTGCTCCCTAGTAGGGAGAAAAATGATATTTTTAATCGATATTTGCAGCCATTTATTAAGTATATCTGATACATGAGCTGCCTAGTATGTCCTTCCATATCAGAAGGCTGCCTAGTAGGCATCAGTAAACGACTGGCAGAAACCAATAATAAAATTAGGCACAGAGTTTAATTATACTGTTTAAGTAGTGGCGCCTAGGTATCGCAGTTATAGTTACATGATCCTAGTTGCAACTGTATATAGACAGTCTATAAGTAGTGGCTATCTAAGTATGACTAGTCAAAAAGAAGTATAGCTAGCCATAGGTAGAGCGTCAAGAATTGGTCCTACTGCCTAGATAGCAGTAAAATATAGAATAGTGTCGGCCTAGATATGGCAGTTAAGAAGGTTGGCAGTAGTATATAGATATACATCAAGAAGCAGTATACTGCCTAGGTTAGCAGCAAGAAGCTTGAGCCTAGGTAGGTATATACACTGCAATAAGGCTGGCCTTAGGTAGGATAGTACAAAGACTGACTAGCCTAAGGTAGGAAAGTTAAGTAGACTTAGCCTATACTCGGTAGTGTAGACACTTAGTCCAGAGTACAGGACATAGCGTCTAGACAGTATGTTTAGTTAGAGTATAAGGCCAGTCCTAGGTATGAGTATCATCAAGAAAAGCTCGCTCTCATATTGACGTAGACAAATCGTTTAAATGAAGACCTACGTTAACGTAGGAGCAGCAGGACATACAAGAATGAGCTGACATAATAGGTTAGAGTATACAGTTAAGAAGGGTATAGTGGCCGTCAAGAATCATGATCATAGCTAGGTATGGCCCGTAAAGATAGGACTGCCTAAGGTAGGATATATGAATATATATACCTATATAATGTAAGACTGATTAGGTACGGCATATAGTCAAGTAAAGACTGCTATGGAGAGCCGTCAATATATAGGAAGGCTGCCTCGTAGGCAGTCAGAAGTGCAGCCACACGTTAGTATCAGTCAAACGAATAGTCTGGCTAGTATGTGACAGTTATATATATTAGTACTGCTTATAGTTAGGAGACGGGTCAAGAAGTATAGCAGACCATATAATAAGGTACGTTAAGAAGCTATTAGGTAGGTACAGTCCAGATGAGTACGGCACTATGGTAGTAGTATAATATACTGATAAAGACTAGGTATAAACTAGACCTAGATAGTGAGGCATCTAAGAAGACTGAGTATATAGCGTTATGCAAGTACAAGAAGTGCTGCCTAGTAGGTATATATTAATATATATAGTCAGTCAAAAGGCTGCCTAGGTGGCCGTTAAGAGACTAGCTAGGTATAGCAGTCAAAGAAGGCGGCCATATGATATAGCATCCATAAGGTTGCTCGTAGTATGATCAGTTAGAGGTCTGACTCATTAGGTAGGATAAATCAGTTTAGACTGGTAAATGCTGCTTCTACAAGTGACGTACATAAGCAAGAGGACATGTCCTCATAGGATATGAGTTAAAATCAGTCCAATGAAGCCTGAACACATTAGAAATAATCGGACTATTCCAGCAAGTCATAGCCCTCAGTATGTAGAGTCATATGGTTTGAGAAGAGGAATTGTTTTACCTTTAGTACAACCACGGTTTGTCCACGTCAATGAGCTGCCTCGGCTAGGCAGTATCAACGAAAAGCCTAGGTAGTATTGCCGAAGTTAGAAGGAGCTGCCTGAGGTAAGGCACTCAAGAAGGCCAAGCCAGCTAGAGTAGGCAAACTACAAGAAAGAGCCCATGCCGTAGTAGGTACACAGTCTATAGGAGCCTAGGTGGTCCGTCAAGAGTGCTGGCTTAAGACACACTAGCAGTTGAGAAGGCGCCAAGTTACTGCTATGCAAAAAGGTCTGCCAAGTAGTGCATTCTAACGCAAGATCTAGCCTGGTAGCACGTCAGAGAATGCCTAGGTAGATAGTTAATAGGCTGATTAGAATAGTTATCACAGTACAACCACACGTGATCATACGCCGCTAGGCCTGGAAAGTTCAGTAAAAGCTGCCTATGTAGGACCAGATCTCAACGCAACTGCGCCATAGGGGGCAGTGTCGCAAAGAAGGCTGCCAGGTGGGCAGTTACAGAAGGTCTCTAGGTAGGCATCAGAAGGCTGCTAGGGTCAGGCACAGTCAGAAGGCTGCAAGGTAATCATGCCATTAGAAGCTGCCTAGGTAGGCAGTCAAGAAGGCGTCACGTAGGTAGTCAGTCAAGAAGCGCTGCCGTAGGAGGCAGTCAAGAAAGGCTGTAGGTAGCAGTCTAAAAGGTCCTAGGCAGGCAGGCAGAAGGCTGCCTAGGTAGTCATCAAGAACAGGGATCCTGGCTAGGTGCCAGAGGTCAGAAGATCAGCTACACCACGAATAGTCAGCTACAGAGCTGGCAGGGAACAGTCAACGAACGTGCCATGACAGGCATTAGGGCAAGGCTGATGAGAGCAGGGGCCGAGGTGCAAGAAGACTGCCTGAGCTGAATAATAAGCAGTCAAGAGGCTGCTAGGTAGGATCAATTGCCAAGAACGGAGTCCTAGGTTAAGCACTGAAGGAGGCATGCCACTGGATAGCGTAAAGTAAAGACTGTCGAGGTAGTGGCGCAGTCTATGAGCAAAGTGCGGTAACCTAGGTGGCAAGTCACAATGAAGGAAATGCTAGGGTAGAAAGTTAAGAAGACCGCCTAGCGTAGTCAGTCAAGAAAATCCTCGCCTAGGTAGGAAGTTAAGAAGGCGCCTAGGTAGGCAGTCAAAAAGGCTGCCTATTTAGGCAGTTAATAAGACTTCACCCTAGGCAACCAGTCAAGAAGGCTGCCTAGGTAGTGCAGTTAAGAAAGCTGCCTAGTTGGCAGTCAAAGAATCTGCCTAGGTAGGCAGTTAAAGAAGGCTGCTAGGTAGGCAGTTAAGCAAGCTGCCTTAGGTAGGCAGTCAAGAGGCTGCCTAGGTAGGCAGTTCAGAAGCGCATAAGGTAGGCATTAGATGACTGCCTAGGTACGCAGGTCAGAAGGCTGCTAGTAGGCAGTCAAGAAGGCGCCGTAGGTAGGCTCCAGTCAAAGCTGCCTAGGTCAGGCCAGTCAACTGAATGCCTGCCTAGGCTAGGTCAGTCCAAAAGGCTGCCTAGAAGGCAGTCAAGAAGGCGGCCTAGGTAGGCAGTCGAGAAAGGCTGCTACTGTAGGCAGTTCAAGAAGCTGCTAGTAGGCAAGTTAAAGACTGCCTCCGGTAGGCGGTCTGCTAAGGCTGCTAGTTAGGCAGTAACGAAGGCTGATTAGGTTAGGCAGTCATAAAGCGGCCGAAGGTAAGGCAAGTAAGAAGGCTGCCAGGTGGTCAGTTAAGACAGACTGCCTAGGTAGGCAGTCCAAAAGGCTGCCTAGGTAGGGTCAAGAAGGCTGCCAAAGTAGGCAATTAAGAAGGCTGCCAGGTAGGCAGTTAAGAAGGCTTCCTAGGTAGGCAGTTTAAGAAGGCTGCCTAGTAAGGCAGTCAAGAAGGCTGCCTAGGTATGCAGTCAAGAAGGCTTCCTAGGTAAGCAGTCAGTCAAGAAGGCTGCCTAGTAGGCAGTTAAGAAAGGCTGCCAGGTAGGCAGTCAGAAGGCTGCCTAGGTAGGCATCAAGAAGGCTGCCTAGTGTGGACTCAGAAGGCTGCCTAGGTAGGCAGTTGAGAAGACTGCCTAGGTAGGCAGTCAAGAAGGCTGCTAGGTAGTGCAGTCAACGAAGGCGTGCTAGGGGTAGGCAGTCAAGTAAGACTGCTAATAGGCAGTAAAAGAAGGGCGGCCTAAGTAGCATCAGAAGGCTGCTAGGTAGTAATTAAACGTGCCTAAGGTAAGGCATCAATGAAGGCTGCCATATTTAGCAGTTAGAAGATTCCCTCGGTCAGGAAGGCAGTCAAAGAACGGCTGCTAGGTATTCAGTTAAAGAACCTGATTAGGTACCCTCAAGAATGCTCGCCTAAGTCAGGAGTAAAGAAGCTGCCTAGGGTAGGCCAGTTAAGAAGATGATTGGTAGGCAGTCAAGAAGGCTGCCTAGGTAGGGCAGTTAAGAAGGCTGCATAGGTAGGTAGTTAAGAAGACTGCTAGTAGGAGTCCAAGAAGCTGCCTAGGTAGCAGTCAAGCAGCTGCTAGCAGGCAGCAGACTGCCTAGGTAGGCAGTCAGAAGGCTGCCTAGGTAGGCAGTCAAGAAGCTGGCTAGGTAGGTTCAGTTAAGACAAGACTGCCTAGTTAGGCGTCAAGAAGGTCTGCTAGGTGGCAGTTAAAAGCGCTGATTGATAGTAGGTCAGTCAGAAAGCGGCCTAGGTAGGCAGTAAAAAGAGCTGCCTAGCGTAGGCACTTAAGACGCCACGTATGCAATCACGAAGGCTTGCTAGGTAGGTCAGTGCCAAGAAGCTGCCTAGGTAGCATTAAGAAGACTGCCCTAGGTAGGCAGTCAAAGGCGGCTAGTAGGCATCAAGAAGGTTGCCTATGGTCAGGCAGTTAAGAAGTGCTGCCAGGTAGCGCATCAAGAAGGCTGCTAGGGCAGGTCATTCAAAAAAAGGCTGCCAAGGTATGGCATTCAAGAAGGCGCCTAAGGTTGCATTCAAAGAAGCTGCTACGGTAAATAGCAGAAGGCTTCCTAGTAGTCAGGTTAATCGAAAGCTGCTAGGTAGGGGCAGTCAAGAAAGCTGATAGGTAGCTAGTTAGAAGGCTGCCTAGTTAAGGCACTCAAAAGGCGGCCTAGGTAGGCAGTCCAAAAGAAGGCTGCCTAGGTAGGCAAGTTAAGAAGACTGCCTAAGGTAGGACATCAAGAAAGGCTGGCCTAGTGAGGCGTTAAGAAGTCGCCAAGGTAGGCAGTCAAGAAGGCTGCCTAGGTAGGGAGCAGTTAAGAAAACTGCCTAGGTAAGGAGTCAGAAGGCTGGCATAGGTAAGGGCAGTTAAGAAGGCTGATCAGGTAGGCGTCCAGCCAGGCCTGCATAGGCTTGGCGCCGTTAGAGCGCCTAGGTAGGCCATTTAAGAATACGCCTAGGTAGCAGTCAATGAAGCTTCGCCTATAGCATTAAGAAAGCTGCCTAGGTAGGCAAGTCAAGAAAGCTGCTTAGGCAGGCAGTCAAAAGCGCCAATGCGGCAATTAAGAAAGGCTTGCCTAGGTAGGCAGTCAAGAGGCTGCCTAGGTAGCTATCAAGAAGGCTGCCTAGGTAGGCAGTCAAGAAGGCTTGCTAGGGCTGCGCAGTCAAGAAGGCTGCCTAGGCAGGCAGTCAAGAAGGCTGCCCTAGGTATGCAGTCACAGCAAGGCTGCCTAGGTCAGGCAGTCACAAAAGCGTGCTAAGGTAGGCAGTCCAGAAAGCTGCCATAGGCAGGCAAGTCAAGAAGGTTTCGCAAGGTCGCAATTAAGCACCAGCTGCCAGGTAGGCAGTCAAAGGCTGCCTAGGTAGGCAGGTCAAGAGGCTGCCTAGTACGGCATCAAGATCGGCTGCCTAGGTAGGTCGCACTCAAGAAGGCGCCTTGTAGGCAGTTAAGAAACTGCATAGGTAGGAGTCAAGAGTGCGCCTTAGGCAGAGTCAAGAAGTGATGCTAGGTAGGCAGTTAAGAGACGCCTAGTAGTCAGTCAAAGCGCCTAGTAGGAAGTTTAGAGGCTGCCCAGTAAGGCCAGTCAAGAAGGCCTGCTATTTAGGCATTAAGAAACTTTTCATCCGGTAGGCAGTCAAGAAGGGCTGCCTAGGAGGCAGTTAAGAAGGCTGATTAGGTAGGCAGTCAAGAATGCTGCCTAGGTAGGCAGTAAAGAAGGCTGCCTAGGTAGGCAGTTAAGAAGACTGATTAGGTAGGCAGTCAAGAAGGCTGCCTAGGTAGGCAGTCAAAAAGGCTGCTAGGTAGAGTAAGATGACTGCCTAGGGTGTAGCAGATCAAGAAGTCTGCCTAGGTAGGCAGTTCAAGAAGGCTGCCTAGGTAAGCATTCAAGAAGGCTGCCTAGCCAGCATTCAAGAATGCTGCTAGGTAGCAATCCCAAGAAGGCTGGCTAGATAGCAGTCAGAAGGCTCCTAGGTAGGCAAGTCAAAAGGCTGCCTATGTAGGCAGGTCAAGAAGGGTCTGGCTAGGTGAGGCTAGTTAAGTAAACTGCTAGTAGGATCGTCTGTAAGTCTGCCTAGGTTAGGCTTAAGAAGCTGATTACGTAGGCCGTCAAGAAGGCGCCTAGGTAGCAGTAAAGAAGAGCGTCTAGGAGGCAGTAAGAAGATGCCTAAAGGTAGGCAGTCAGAAGGCTGCCTAGGTAGGCAGTCAAGAAAGGATGCCCCTAGTAGGACTTAGCCCAGGCTGCCTAGTTGGTCAGTAAGAAGGCTGATAGGTAGCAGTTCAAGAAGCGGCCTAGGTAAGGCCGTAAAGAAGCTGCCTAGGTAGGCAGTTAAGAGAGCTGCCTAGTAGGCAGTCAAGAAGGCTGCCAGGTAGGCATCAAGAAGGCTGCCGAGGTAGCATTCAAGAAGGAAAGCCTAGTAGGAAGTTCCGAAGACTGCCTAGGTAGCAGTCAAGAGGCTGGCTCTGGGTAGGAAGTGTACGAACGCTGCCAACAGTAGGCCAGTCAAGAAAGGCTGCTCCTATTTTAGGCAAGTTAAGACCCTTCCTCGGTAAGGGGCAGTCAAGAAGGCTGCCTAGGTAGCCGTTAAGAAGGTTCCTAGGCAAGCAGTCAAGAAGCTGCCTAGGTTAGGTACAGTAAACGAAGCTGCCTAGGTGTGCAGTTTAAGAAAGACTGATTAGTGCCTAGGCTGCAGTCAAGAAGCTGCTAGGTAGGCAGTTAAGAACGGCTGCATAGGTAGGCAGTTAAGAAGCATGCCTAGAAGCAGTCAAGAAGCTGCCTAGGTAGGCAGTCAGAAGGCTCCAGGGTAGGCAGTCAAGAAGGCTGCCTAGGGCAAGCAGCCACGACAGCTGCTAGTGGTCCATTCACAAAGGTCTGCCTAGGTTATAAGGTAGTCAAGAAGGCTGCCTATGTAGGCAGTCAAGAAGGCTGGCTAGTAGGCAGTTAAGAAGACTGCCTAGGTATGCCAGTCAAGAAAGGCTGCCTAGGTAGGCAGTTAAGAAGGCTGATTAGGTAGGCAGCCAAGAAGGCGGCCTAGGGTAAGGCAGTAAGAAGGCTGCTAGGTAGGCGCAGTTAAGAAGACTGCCTAGCGTAGCAGTCGAAGTGCTGCTAGGTGCGCATCAAGAAGGGCCTAGGAGGCAAGTTAAACGAATGCCTCGTAGCCAGTCAAAAAGCGGCCTAGGTAGGCATCAAGAAGGTTGCCTAGGTAGGTAGTTAAGAGGCCTGCCTAGGTAGGCAGTCAAGAAGGCTGCCTAGCAGGCAGTCAATAAGGCTGCCAAGGTACGGCAGTCAAGAAGGTCTGCTAGTTGGCATTCAAGAAGCGCTGCCTAGTATATTAGTCAAGAAGTGCCTCAGGTAGGCAGTCTAAGAAAAGCTGCTAGGTAGGTTCAGTCAAGAAAGCTGCCTAGGTAGGCTAGTTAAGAAGGCTGCCTAGGTAGGTCACTCATAAGAAGGCTGCTAGGTAGGTCCCGTTAATTAGAGGACTGCCTAGTTAGGCGTAAAGGAAGCTGCCTAGGTGGCAGTCCGAAGAGCTGCCTAGTATGGGTCAGTCAGAGGTTGCCATAGCAGCATTCAAGAAGCTGCTCTAGTAGGCAGTCAAGAAGTGCCTAGGAGCAGTCAAAGAAGGCCTGCCAAGGTAGGCATTAAGAAGTGCTAGTAGGCAGTCAAGAAAGCGCCTAGGTAGGGCAGTTAAGACCCGGCTGCTAGGTAGGTTCACTCAAGAAGATGCCTTACGGAGGGTGCAGTTAAGAAGGCTGCGCTTTTAGGCAGTCAGAAGGCTGCCAGTAGTGCAGTCAAGAAGGCTGCATTAGTAGGTCACTCAAGAAGGCTGCCTATTAGGCAGCATTAAAAAGGCTGCTAGTAGGCAGTTAATGAAAGTCTGCCATTAGGTAGGCAGTTAAGAAGGACTGCTAGGTTAGGCCAGTCAAGGAAGGCTGACTAGTATGGCAGTCAAGCAGCTGCTTGGTTAAGGCCACGTTAAGAAAGCTGCCCGCGCCTAGGGAGGCAGTTAAAGAAGCTGCCTAGGTTGGCAGTCAAGAAGGCTGACTAGGTAGTCAGTTAAGAACCTGCTATGTAAGGGCCAGTCAGAGAAGGCTGCCAAAGTAGGCAGGTTACGAAGGTTGATAGAGTAAGGTACATGTCAGAAGGCTTGCCTAGCATGGAACCAGTTAAGAAGCTGCCTAGGTATGCCATGTTAATTAAAGCTTGCTATAAGTAAGCCCAGTCAATAAGGCTGCCTATGTAGGCAGTTAAGAAGACTGCCTCGGTAGTGTTTCCGCAGTCAGAAGGCTGCCTAGGTAAGCAGTCCAAGAAGGCTTGCCTAGGTAGGGCAGTCAGAAGCGCCTAGGTAGTCAGAAAAGGCTGCTCACGGTAGGTAGTTAAGAAGACGCTAGGTAGTCAAGTCAATGAAAGTCGGCTATGGTAGGGTCATCAGAGAAGGCTGCCTTAAGTTTAGGTCACTTCAAGAAGGCATCTAGGTAGGGTGCAGAGGGGTTTAACGTAGAGCTGACACTGGCGTAAAGCCCACAATACAATGAAGGCTGTCTCTCCAGCGTAATATGCATATTAGTTCCTAATGCGTTCAGTTAAGCAAAGGCTGCCTAGTTACGCCCCGCCATTTTTCCCGATTCAATCAAAAGGCATGCCTTACGGACAGGTGCTTACCCCTTTAACGATTTAATGAGATCTGTCTCAGTAGGTCAGGCAGTCAGAGCTGCCTAGGTAGGCTGGCGAGTTAAAGATCTAGATTTATAAGTATGGCAGTCTCAGAAGCTATCATAGTGATGTGCGCAGTTAAGAATACTGCCTAGGTAGGCTAGGCAGACAAGAAGGCTGCTTAGGTAGGACAAGTTAAGTAAAGGCTGCCTAGGTAGGCAGTCAGAAAGGCTGCCTAGGCAGGCTACTCAAGAAGGCTTGCCTAGGTAATGGATCACGTCAAGGAATGCTGATAGGTATGGTACACGTCAAGAAGGCTGCCTAGGATGGGTATCCAGTCAATATCATAGCTTGTAGGTGACAAGTTAAGAGGCGCCTAGGAGGCTTAGTTAAGAAGACTGCCTAGGTAGAAGTCAGTCCAGAAGCGCCTAGGTATCATGTCATATTATTAGGCTGCCTAGTAGCGTCAGTTCAAAATGTGAAACTGCTAGTAGTGTAGTTTCTCAAGTCAAGACTGCCTAGGTAGGCAGAATCCAGAAAATAGGCGGCTTTGCCTAGGTAGGTTACGATGTTAGATAAGGCTAAGCCTTAGGTCATAGGTCCATTCGCGATTTCAACCACGACGAGCACGCAGTGAGGATGGAACTACAGTCAAAGACAGAACCTGCCATAGAGTTAGGCAGCAAGTCGACACGAGATACTGCCATATGCTTGGCGCGGCTTTATTCGTCGCAAATCAGTAATGCTGCCTAGCCGATGGAGCAGGTCAGAGAGGCTGCCTATATCTGTGCTTCAGGTCACTTATAAGAGGGCTCAGACTTCGGTCTGATCAGTTTAAACAAGAAGGCTGCCTAGGTATGACTGATTTCTTTCACGCAGTTAAGAACTGCCTAGGTCCAAGGCATCAAGAAACGGTGCCTAGGTAGGCAGTCAAGAAGGTTGCCTAGGGAGGCAGTCAAGAAGGCAGCCACGGTGGCAAGTCAAAAAGGCTGCCCTAGGTAGGCAGTCAAAGAAAGCTGCCTAGGTAGGCCGTCAAGAAGGCTGCCTAGTAATAGGCAGTTAAGAAACTGCCTAGGTAAGGCAGTCATAATGGGGGGCTAGGAGGAGTAACATACAGGGGCTATGTACGTGGCGTTAAGAAGATCTGCTAGGTAGGCAGTCAAAGAAGGCTCCTAGGTACGGATCAGTTACCGAAGGCTGCCTAGGTAAGGCAAGTAGAGAGCGGACTGCCTTAGTGGGAACAGTTATCAGAAGATTCCTAAGGTAAAGGCAAATAATATTAAGAGAGACTGCCTAAGGTACGGCAGTCAAGAGGCTGCCTTAGGTAGGCGTCAGTTCAAGAAAGGCTGCCTAGGTAGGTGAGTTAAGAAGGCTGATTAGGTAGGTAGTCCAATGAAACTGCCTAGTAGACAGTCAAGAAGTCTGCCTAGGTAGTGCAGTTAAGAAGACGCTAGGTAAGGCAGTCAGAAGGCTGCTAGGTAGGACAGTCAACGGAAGTCGCTGCTATGTGCAGTCAAGAAGGGTGCTAGGTAGGGAAGTTACAGCGATGCCAGTAGGCAGCAGTAAGGTGCCTAGGTAAGGAACTCAGAGCTGCCTAGTAGGCAGTTCAAAGAAGACTGCCTAGTTGAGGCACAGTCAATGGAAGGCTGCCTAGGTAGAACCATAGAAGTGCTGCCTAGGTAGGAACTTAAGGAAGATGCCACTAGGTAGGCAGTCAAGAAGGCTGTCTAGGTAGACAGTCAAGAAGGCTGCCTAGTAGGCAGTTAAGAAGACTTGCCTAGGTACAGGTCAGTAACGAAGGCTGCCTATGGTAGGCAGTCGAAGGCTGCCTGGTAGGCACTCCAAGAAGTGCTGCCAATCGTGGCCTCCAAGAATCCTGTCTAGGTAGGCAGTTAAGAGACTGCCTAGTAGGCAGTCAAGAAGCTGGCTAGGCAGGCATTCAAGAAGCTGCCTAGGTAGGCACTCAAGAAGGCTGTCCAGGTAGGCAGTTAGAAGACTGCCTAGTAGGCAGTCAATGAAGGCTGCCTAGGTAGGGAGCAAGAAGGCTGCTAGGTAGAAGTTAAGAAACTCTCGTAGGCGCACTCAAGAAGCTGCCTAGGTAGGCATAGAAGGCTGCTTAGGTAAGCCCGTCAAGCATGTTGCCATGGTAGTGGCTCAGTAAAGAGGCTGCCTAGGAAGGCAGTTAAGAAGAACTGATTAGGGCGTAGGCAGTCAATGAAGGCTCCTAGGTAGGACAGTCAGAGGCTAGCTAGGTAGGCCGCAGTTAAGAAGAAACTGCCATCGGATAGGCGGTCAAGAAGGCTTGCCTAGGTAGCAGTTAAGAAGGCTGATTAGGTAGGCCAGTCAAGAAGGCGCCTAGGTATGGCCGTAAAGAAGCTGCCTAAGGGTAGGGCAGTTCTAGTCAGAAGACAGATCTGCCTAGGTCAGGCATCAAGAAGACTGCCTACGGTAGGCCAGTCAAGAAGGCTGCTTTGTAGGCATTCAAGAAGCTTGAATTAGTTATATATTCAAAGGCTGCCTAAGGTATGCAGGTCAAGAAAGCCTGCCTCAGGTAGGCAGTCAAGACAGCTGCCAAGGTAGGCATAAGAAGGCTGCCTTAGGCAGTTTAAGAAAGGCTGCCTGTAGGCCTCAAGAAGGCCCCCAGTTTGCAGTTAAGAAGACTGCCTAGATTAGGCAGTTAAGAGGCCTGCCTAGGTAGGCAGTCAGAAGGCTGCCTAGGTAGTCAGTTAAGAAGGCTGCCTAGGTAGGCAGTAGAGAGGCTGCCTAGGTAGCAGTTTAGAACACGGCCTAGTAAGCAGTCAGAAGGCTGCCTAAGTAGGCTCAGTTAGAAAAGGCTGATCTTGGTAGCAGTCAAGAAGGCTGCTAGGAAGGCGTTAGTAAGGCTGCTAGGTATTCAGTTAAGAGGTGCCTAAAGGTAAGCAGTCAAGAAGGCTGCTAGGTAGGCAGTTAAGAAACTGCCTATGAGGCATCATAGATTAGCTGCTAGTGTAAGCAGTCAAGAAGGCGCTAGGTAGGTGCAGTCAAGAGGATGCCTAGGTAATGCATCAAGAAGAGCTGCTCTAGGTGGTCTTAGTTTAAGAAGACCCTGCCTAGTAGGCAGTCAAGAAAGCTGCCTAGGTACGCAGTCACGATGCCTAGGCAAGCAGTCAAGAAGCTGCCTAGGTAGGCAGTTAAGAAGGCTGCCTAGGTAGGCAGTCAAGAAGGCTGCCTTGGCAGGCAGTCAGAAGGCTGCCCAGGCAGGCAGTCAAGAAGGCTGCCTAGGTAGGCAGTTAGAAGACTGCCTAGGTAGGCAGTCAGAAGGCTGCCTAGGTAGGCAGTTAAGAAGGCTGATTAGGTAGGCAGTCAAGAAGGCTACCTAGGTTGGCAGTTAAGAATACTGCCTAGGTAGGCAGTCAAGAAGGCTGCCTAGGTAGGCAGTTAAGAAGGCTGCCTAGGTTTAAGGTAGTTAAAAAGACTGCTAGGTAGGCGTCACGAAAGCTTGCCTGATGGTAGGCAGTCAAAAAGCTGGCCTAGGTCGACAGTTCGAAGGGCCTAGGCTGAGGCAGTAGAAGATTGCCTAGGTAGGCAGTCAAGAGGCTGCCTAGGTATGGCAGTCAAGAACAGGCTGCGCTTAGGTACGGGCAGTTAAGAAGGCTGGCCTAGGATAGGCAGTCAGAAGGTGTGTCTACTGGGTACGGTAGTCAACGCAGGCTGCGTAGATAGGCAGCTCCAAGCAGGGCTTGCCTCAGGTAGAGCAAGTCAAGGGTGCTAGGTAGGCAGTTAAGAAGACGGCCTAGGTAGGCAGTCAAAAGGGCTGCCTAGGCAGGCAGCGGTTCAGTAGGCTGCCACGGTAGGCAGTCAAGAAGGCTGGCCTAGGCAGACAGTTAAGCAGGCTGCCTAGGTAGGAGTCAAGAAGGTTGCCAAGGTAGGCAGTTAAAAAGACTGCCTAGGTAGGCAGTCAAGAAGGCTGCCTAGGTAGGCAGTCAAGAAAGCTGCCTAGGTAGGAAGTCAAGAAGGCTGCCTAGGTAGGAAGTTAAGAAGATTGCCTAGTAGGCAGTCAAGGGCTGGCCTAGTAGGCAGTAAAGAAGGCTCGCTAGGTAGCAGTTAAGAAAGACTGCCTAGGTAGGAGGCAACGAAGGCTGCCTAGGCCAGGAAGTCAAGTAGGCTGGCCTAGGTAGCAGTCAAGTAAGGCTGACCTAGGTAGCAGTCCAACGAAGGTGCCTCAGGTAGGCAGTCAAGAAGGCTGGCCAGCAGTTAGGCAGTTAAGAAGGCTGCACTAGGTAGGCTCAAAGAAGGCTGCCACGGTAGGCAGTCAAGAAGGCTGCCAGGGCAGGCAGGCATGGCCAGGTAGGCAGTCAAGAGGCGGCCTTCAGGCCGGACAAGTCAAGGGGAATGCACTAGTTTTATTCTGTCAAGAAGGTGCTTGCCTAGGTAGGCACATTTAAGAAGACTGCTACCGGTAGGGCAGTCAAGAAAGCTGTCTAGGTAGGCAAGTCAAGCAAGGCTGCCTAGGTAGGGCAGTTAAGAAGGCTCCTAGGCAGGCAGTTCAGAAGGCTGCCTAGGTAGCGATCAAGCAGGTGCCTGAGGTAAGGCGCAGAAAGAAGGCCTGCCTAGGTAGTCAGTTCAGAAGAAGGCTTGCCGTAGGTAGTTTAGTCAAAGAGGCTGCGCTAAGGTAGGCAGTTAAGAAAGGACTGGCCTGGGTAGCGCTCACAGCAAGGCTGCCTAGGCAGCGTAGTCAGAAGGCTGCCTAGGAGTTAGGCAGTTAAGAAGACTAGCTAGTGTAGACAGATCGCAAGACAGGCTGCCTAGGCGAGACGTTAAAGCAGGCTGATACGCAGGAAGATCAACAGGATAGGCTGCCTAATGTAGCAAGTCAAGAAGGCTGTCTAGGAAAGCGAGTCAAGAAGGCTGCCTAGGTAAGGAGTCAAGAAGGCTGCCATAGGTAAAGGCAGTTCACAGAAGCTGCCTACGTAGGCAGTTAAGAAGACTGCCCTAGGTAGCAGGCTCAGAGAGGCTGCTAGGGTAGGGCAGTCAAAGGCTGGCATACGGTAGGACAGTTAAGAAGGCTGCTAGGTAGCAGGTCAATAAGGCGTGCCTAGGTAGGCAGTTCACGAGTAAGGCGTGCCTAGTAGGCAGTTTCCGAAGAAGCATGCCTAAGCAGGAGTCAGTAGATCCTAGTGAATGGTAGTTAAGAAGGCTGCCTTAAGAAAGAGCAGTACAAGAAGGATGCCTACGGTACGGCAGTCAGAAAGGCTGCCATAGATAGGCAGTTGCAAGAAGGCTCCCTACGGCAGGCAGGGTAAGCAGCTGCGGCGTAGCAGGCGTCAGAGAGGCTGCGTATGGAGGCAGTTAAAGAATACTGCCTAGTAGTCAAGCAAGCGTGCCTACGCAAGGCAGTTAAGAGGCTGCTTAGAGTAGGCAGTCAGAAGCTTGTCTAGGTAGAGCAGTTCAATAAGGCTTCCTAGGTAGGCAGTTAAGGGGGGGGAAGGGGCTGCTAGCAGCAGTCAAAGAGCTTGCCTAGGAGGCAGTCAAGAGGCTGCTAGGTAGGCGTCAAAGAAGGTGACCTAGGTAGTCAGTTTAAAAGAGGCTGCCTAGTAGGCAGTCAAAGAAGGCTCCTAGGTAGGCAGTTAAGAAGGCTGCCTAAGTGTCAAGCAGTAAGCAGGCTGCCTTAGGTAATTGCAGTAGGGAAGGCTGGCGAAAGGGGTAGCGTGAAGAAGAGCCTGCCTAGGTAGGCAGCTAAGAACGCCTAGGTAGGCAGTCAAAAGGCTGCCTAAGCAGGCAGTTAAGAAGGCTGGCACTGAGGTGGCAGTCGAAGAGAAGTCTGCTATAGGTAGGGCAGTCAAGAGGGGCCTAGAAGCAGTCAGAGGCAGGCTGCCCTAGGTAGGCACGTTCAGAAGGGCTGCGCTAGGTAGGCAGTCAAGAAGGCTGCTAGGTAGGCAGTCAGAATATGCCTAGGTAGGGCAGTCAAGAAGGCACTGCTAGGCATAGCAGTTAAGAAGGCTGCCTAGGTAGGCAGTCTAAGGAGGTTGCCAAGGTAGGTAGTTAAAAGACTGCTAGGTAGGGCAGTCAGAAGCTGCTGGAGGAGCGCTGGGCAAGAAAAGCGCGGTAGGTAGGCAGTCAAGAAGGCTGCCTAGGTAGGCAGTAAGAAGATTGCCGTAGGTAGGCAGTAAGAGGGCTGCCTACGGTAGGCAGTAGAAGGTCGGCCTAGGTAGGCAGTTAAAGAGGCTGCGTAGGTAGGCAGTCAAGAAGGGGGCCTAGGAAGGCAGTCCTAGGCAGGATGGCAGTCAAGCAGGCTGCCATGCGTAGGCAGTCAAGAAGGCTCGCCTAGGTAGGCGTAAGAAGACTGCTATGGTGGGAGGCAGCAGAGCAGCCTAGGAGGCAGTCAAGTAGGGCTGCCTAGGTTAGGCACTCAAGGAAAGGCTTGATCTGCCTGGCAGGGCAGGGTTAAGCAGGCTGCCTAGAGGAAGGCAGTCAGAAGAAGCTTCCTAGGCTAGGCAGTTAAGACGACGCCTAGGTAGGCAGTTCAAGAAGGCTGCCTTTAGGTATTAAGCCAAGAAGGGGTGTGCAGGTATGGCAGACTCGAAGAGGCCTGGCCTAGGCAGGCAGTCAAGAAGGCCGCCTAGGTAGGCAGTTAAGACAGACTGCCTAGGTAGGCAGCTCAGAGAAGGCTGCCATAGGCAGGGAAGTCAAGTGTTGCCTAGGTGGCAGTCCAAGAAGGCTGGCCTAGGTAGGCGTTCAAGAGAGGTGGCTAGGTGGCAGTCAAGAAGGCTGCCTAGGTTGGCAGTGTAAGAAGGCTGCCTAGAGTAGCAGTATGAGCTGGCCGGAGGTAGGCGTCAAGGAAGGCTGCCTAGGCGGGCAGTTAAGACAGCTGCCTAGGTAGGCAGTCAAGAGAGCTTGCCTAGGCAGGAAGTCAAGTAAGCTGCCTAGGTAGGCAGTCAGAAGGCTGCCTAGGTTAGCAGTTAAGAAGATGCGGAGGTAGGCAGTAAGAAAGCGCTAGGAGCATGTCGGGAGGGGAAGGTGCGAGGGGTAGGCAGTTAGAGGCTGCCTAGGCAGGAAGTCAAAGAAGGCTGCCCAGGTAAGGCAGTCAAGAAGTGCTAGGTAGGCAGTAAAGGAAGGCGTGCTCTAGGTGTCAGTTAAGAAGCTGCCTAGTATCAGGCAGTCAGAAAGGCTGCTAGGTAGGCAGTTAGAAGGCTGCCTAGGTAGGCAGTCAAAGAGGCTGCCTAGGTAGGCAGCGGGGGCCAGGCAGTAGTCAAGAAGGCGGCTAGGTAGGCCGTGAAGAGGTGGCTAGGTGGGCCAGTCAAAAGGCTTGCCTAGGCAGGCAGTTAGGCGTGAGGGGTCGTAGGTAGCAGTCAGAAGGCTTGCCTAGGCAAGGGAAGTCTAAGTAGGGGTTGCTCTAGGTAGGAGTCAAGACAGGCTGTCTAGAGTAGGCAGTCAAGAAGTCTAGCCTAGGTATTCAAGGAAGAAGTCTGCCAATAGGTAGGCAGTCAAAGAATACTGGCCTAGGATGGCAGCAGGAAGGGCTAAGGTTAGGCAGTTAAGAGACTGGTAAGGTAGGCAGTCAAGAAGGTTGCCAAAAGTTAGGCAGTTAGAAGACTGCCTAGTAGCAGTCAAGAGAAGGCTGCCTAGGTAGGCCAGTCAAGAAGGCTGCCTATGAAGGCAGTTAAGAGGCTGCCTAAGTAGGCAGTCCAGAAGGCTGCCTAGTCAGGCAGCAAGAAGGCTGCCTAGTAGGCAGTCAGAGGGCTGCTAGGCAGGAAGTCAGCTAGGATGCTAGTAAGGTAGTTAAGGAAGGCTGGTGCAGAGATGGCAGTCAAGAAGGAGATGCCTAGGTAGTAGGCAGGTTAGAGCAGGTGCCTAGATAGCAGTCAAGGAACGCTGCCAGAAAGGCAGTTCAAGCAGGCTGCTAGGTTAGGCATTCAAGAGGAACTGCCTAGGAACGGCAAGTTGAGAATACTGCACTATGTAGGCAGTCAAGAAAGGCTGCCTAGGCAGGGCAGTTAAGAAGGCTGCCTAGGTAGGCAGTCAAGAAGTCAGCCTAGGTAGGCAGTCAGAAGGCTGCCTAGGCAGGCAGTCAAGAGGGCTTAGGATAGGCAAGTTAGAAGACTGCCCTAGTAGCCAGTCAAGAAGCTGTCTAGGTAGCAGTCAAGAAGGTTACCTACAGGTAGGCGAAGGAAGGCTGCTAGTGTAGGGCCAGTCAAGGCAAGGCTGCTAGGCAGGCAGTCAAGAAGGCTGCCTAGTTAGGCAATCAAGAAGGCTGCCTAGGTGAAAGTCAAGTTAAGAAGGCTGCTAGGTGGCAGTCAAAGGCGTTGACCGTAGTAGGCAGTTGAAGAGCTGCATAGTAGGCAGTCAAGAAGGCTTGCTAGGCAGGCAGTCGTCAAGAAGGCAGGCCTAGGAAGGCAGTTAAGGATTGCCTAGGTAGGCAGCAAGAAGGCTGCCTGGCAGGCAGTCAAGAGAGGCTGCCTATGTAGGCAGTCAAGAAGGCTAGCTAGGCAGGAAGCAAGTAGGCTGCCTAGGTAGACAGTCAAGAGGTGCCTAGGTAGGCAGTCATGAGGGCTGCCTAGGGTATGAGTCAAGAGGGCTGCCTAGGTAGGCAGCAGGAAGATATCCATAGGTAGCAGTCAGGCAAGGAATGCCTAGGGTACGGCAGTTACGAAGGCGATAAGGTGGCAGTCAAGAAGGCTTGCCTAGTAGCAGGAGTTAGTAGAGCAGAGTCTGCCTAGTAAGTCAAAGAAGGCTGCCTAGGGTAGGAGTCAAGAAAGGCTGCCTAGGTAGGCGTACAAAGGCTGCTTAGAGGTAGCGCAGTTCAAGAAGGCGTGGGGTGGCCTAGGAGGCAGTAGAAGGCTGCCGAGGGTATGGTGCAGGTTTAGAGATGCGCTAGGTAGGCAGTCATTAAGGCTGCCTAGATAGGCAGTCAAGAAGGCTGCCTAGCAAGGCAGTCAAGAAGAGGCGCCTAGGTAGAGTCAAGAAAGCTGCGTAGGCAGGCAGTCTAACGCAGCTGCTAGGGAAGTGAAAGAAAGGCCTGCCTTAGTTAGGAGTCATAGAAGGCTTTGCCTAGGTACGTGCACTTAGGAAGGTTGCCTAGGTAGCAGTTAAGAAGACCTACCGTGTAGGGCAGTCAAGAAGAAACTAGTCGGTAGGCAGGTTCAAGAAGGCTGCCTAGGGTAGGCAGTATAAGAAGACTGACTATGGTAGGCCAGTCAAGAGCGCTGACGAGGGTAGCGAGTCAAGAACGGCGCAACCAGGCACGTTAGCAGGCTGCCGAGGTCAGCCAGCGGGGGGGAGGAAGGGCGTGCTAGGACAGGAGGAGTCTATAGGGCGTTGGCCTACGGATAGGAGTCACGGAAGGCTGCCCTAGGTAGGCGTTTAGAAGATGCAGAGTCAGATTCAAGAAACAGCGTGTGGTGGCGTTAGTAGGCAGTCAAGAAGAGGGGCTTAGATAGCAGTGCAAGAAGGCTGCCTAGGTAGCAGTCAAGAAGGCTGCCAGCAGGCAGTAAAGAAGGCTGCCTAGGCAGCGAGTTAAGAAGGCGTTCTAGGTAGTTCAGTTAAGAAAGCCTGCCTGTTAGGGAGGCAATCAAGCAGGCTGCCTGGGTAGGCAGTCAAGAAGGCTGCCTGGCAGGCAGTTAACAGGCTGCCAGGATGCAGTCAAGCAGCCTTGCCATAGGAAGGAATGTTAGAACAGACTGCCTAGGTAGTAGTCGAACAGGCTGCCTAGGTACGGCAGTTAGGAAGACGGTGCTAGGTAGGCAGTTAGAAGGCTGCCTCATGTAGCAGTACAGACATGCCAGCCTAGGTAGGCAGTCAAAATGGGCTGCCTAGGTAGCAGTCAAGCAATACTGCCCTCAGGTAGCAGTATCAATGAAGGTCCTTGCTAGTTGCGGGCATTCTAGGAGCGTGCCTATGCGGCAGTTAACCTAGATGTTTTTGTAGGCTGTTGGCAAGTTAAGGTGCCGTAGGAAGGAAGTTAGGAGACTGCCTTAGTAGTAGTTCAGGAAGGGTGCCGTAGGTAGGCACGTTAGAAGATGCCTAGGTAGGCAGTTAACGAAGGCGGACCTATGTAGCAGTAAGATGCAGGCCTGGGTAGGCAGTGCGGATGAGTGAGCCGATGACCTAATTAGGCAGTCAAGAATAATGCCTAGGTAGGCAGTCCAGAGGGCTGCCTAGTCAGGCAGTCAA
>JABUQX010132792.1:25000-35000 GCA_015478945.1 Trachelipus rathkii | reverse complement strand
GTTTATAGTTTTAATACAGTCTTCGTGTAATTTGGACTAGACAACGCTCCACAATTACCAAAGTTTTGCCAATATTTAAAAGCAAGAATTGAAAGGTAAATTTTTTTCCTTTTTCTTTTACAATATAAACAAGATATTTCCATTTATTTTATTTCATTTTAAGTATCTAAGTAGCTAATGTTGGAGGTCTTCCAAAAGAAATTTTCTCAGGTTTGAAAAATTTAATTTTATCTTATCATCATCATTACCGTTTTGTTAATGAGTTTATTGCTGTAATTATCTTCTAATTTCATGTTTAGATTCTTTTGTTTTTTTGTATTTTTTTTTCTTTTATCTTTTTTTTATTTTTCATTTATTCTTTTTTTTTTTTTTTTTTTTTTTTTTTTTTTTTTTTGTATTTTTATTTTTTGTATTTGCTTTCTATAGTAATTTCTTTTCTTCTTTTTCTAGTTCTTTGTAAATATTTGCTGAACTTAAAAAGGAAAAGTTAATATTTGATGAAATAATGGTTCAAGAGGGGAAAGCATGAGACATTTTATTTCACTTACTAATGTGTATTATATTATATTATACATATATATATATATATATAGATACTATATATATATATATAAAAGCTATTTTCTATTTATATATAAATAGATAAAATATAATATATATATATATATATATATATATATATATTAATATCATTTATATATATATATATATATATATATATATCTATATATATAATATATATATATATAATATATATATATATTATATATTATATATAATATATTATATATATATATATATATAATATAAATATATATATGATATATATAATATATATATATATATATATATTTATATATATATATATATATACTATATATTATTATTATATATATATATATTATAGTATATATATATATATTATTATAGTATTACATATATATATATTATATATATATAAAAATTATATAATATAATAATAAATATGATATAGTTTAATATAATATTAATATATAAACATATATAATATAGTATATATATTATATAACTATATATATATACATATATATTACTATGTACTCTCCCTCTAATATATATATAATATATAATATATTATATATATTATATATATATTATATATATATAATTATATATATAATAATGATTTTATTTATATATATTTATTATAAATACTTATATATATATAAATATATATATATTTAATATATTATATATATATATATATATATATATATATATATATATATTTTTATTGGATACACATAAATATTTTTTGTTTTTGTATTTTTATATATTATTTATATAATATATTACTATATATATACTTTATATATTGATTTATTGATGATTGTATTGATGGAGGTGAAAAAAGGGTCCATCAGAACAGGATTTTGTTGAAAAGCTTCCTTTACAGATGACTGGACGGTGCTTAAATCTCAGCGCTTGGAGAGAAACGTAAATATAGTATACATATATTTACGGTATATATATATATATATATATATATATATGTATATATTATATTATATGTATATATATATATATAGGATATATATATATATATAAATTATATATATAATAATATATATATATATATATATAAATTTGTGGAAATGTTTTATTTTATTATATAATAATTATAGCTTATATATTATATTATATATATTATATATATATTATATTTATATTATATTATAATATATTATATATATATATATATATTTATATGAATATATGTGTGAAATATGGAGACTCAAGGATACTCGGTTGTGCGGTACCTCCTTCTTTCCAGCCCACATTGTGTTGCTGAAACTCCTTGCCTTCTTTTTATTTTTCCCGCTATATTGCAATCTTCTCTATATTTAAATCCCGCGATCTGCGGCCACCTGAGTGAATTGCGGTTAGGCAAGGGGACAGGGTGGGTTTACTTCCATTTATTTTAATTTTTTTTCTGTATGTAATTTTTTATATATTTATTTATCTTTGCCCCTCCTTTTGAAGAGGTCATTGTCTGTGAATTTTTATCGATGAGAAAAAAAAAAAAAAAAAAATATTATATATATATACTATATATATATATATAATAATATATTATATAATATATATTATATATATATATATTATATATATAATATACTATATAATAGTATATTATATATTATATTATTATAATATATATTATATATATATACCTATATATATATAATATAATATAATATAATATATATCATTATATATAATATATATATATATATATATATATATTATAATACATATATATACTATATCATATATATATATAATATATATATAATATATATATATATATATATATATATATATATTATATAAGAACATATGCAGTGATAGATATATGTACTATTTATATATATAGAGATAAGGAGTAAAGTTTTTTATTTTTTTTTTTTTATTTAATATTATTATTATATTATTTATATTTAAATAAAAAATTATAGATTTTTTTTTTTAAAAATATTAATTATAAATAAATTATTTTATTATATTTAAATATATATATTTGTTATTATATATATATATATATATATATTATATATATAATATTTATAATATATATATAAATATTATATATATACATATAATATATAATACTAATAATATATATACCTATATTAATATATATATATATATATAGTATATATATATAATATAATATTTGAGTTAAGTGATACAGCGACCCACGCACGGCTACACAATGAAGCGGGCCACAGTGGGCTGAAAATCAGCACCATGGGAGGGCCTGTCACATATATGTTTCAAATGTCAAAGAAGGATTTGATTCTGGTGAAATAATTATTAGTCAGTCAAAAATAATAAAAAGCTAAATAAGAATTTCTATCCTTGTATTGTTATAGTCTTAAGATTACATAACCAAAATCAAATCGCTATAAAGAATATCACTTCTTGAGACTACAGAAAAATAGTGTTACTCTAAAGTGCGACGGTTCCGATAAGATATGGGATAACCTCGTTGAAGATGTTATGGGACCGTTAAGTAGGAAAATAACGACAGCGAATAGGGTCACAGATGGGAACAACTCAGATGAAGATATGGATTGAACAGATTGCGGGTGTGTCGACGGGCAAAATTTCAAATGGGAGGGGTCTGTTGACATATAGTGACTGGAGGTAATTAGTGTTGGCCACATACGGAGGCGATTGCAAGTATCACCTCAGGTAAGCGCTTCTTCTGTGGGAGGAAGACCACTCACCGACCTTGTTCGGCTTTATGGTTCTGAGGTTTCCTTCCCCGCGATCACTCGATCCAGGCAACTCTTGCAACAAGATTTGAACAAGCCCGTAGAGAGCAGGATAGTAATCAGGTTATGGGAGGCGGCCTTGTCGAATGGCTTCCGGGGGTACCTGGAACAACTCCAAGAAGAGGAGGCGCCATTTTGGCCTCTTTCTGTCAGCGATCATTGCCAGTACCCCTACGTGAGAGGGAGCTCCAACAATAAAACTAATTTGTTTCTTACGGGAGTGGAGAAGTTGAAGAAATTGTTGAACAGCTGATACCATTGCGTTTTAGAATAAAGGGGTTTTAGCGCTTGTAGCGCCTTAAGCGGAATCTTGGAAAAAACGGACATATGGAGTGTATGGTTAAGGATTGAGAATTCGAGAAGGGCATCGATCTATAGCCTGTTAACTCTGCTGTAAAATTGAAGCATAAGGAAGGGTATGGGAAGGTTGCGGTCAGAAAAGCAGCAGAAGCGCCCACACGTCCCCTGTTTAGAGCCTCAAGTAAACACTGAGTAAATTCATCGTGAACTGACGGCATGAGACAGAATGATGCTTTTTACACGGGGCCAGCAGGAGGCTAATTGAGAAGAGGGATGTCAGAAGGCCAAGCAGAATAGGTAGGAGGCAGGGAATAGCCAAGCGTGTGTACCCTTCGTCAAAAGAGAAGCAGCACCTGTTTGAAAAAGGATGTTGGGAAATAAAGATTTTATGAACCGTTCTTTTGCAAATGCCCAGTAATTAGGATTCTGAGACCTCCTGCAGCTCGGTGTCAGAGCAGACGGTATTGGGGTGTTGAAACGAGAATAACTTGTAACCATGAATGTATTCTCTTCGAAGGAGAGTGGCAATCACATTGATTCAACTTCAAAGGTCCACCTGGGGGACGATCGAAAAGCTCCAGTGGAATTACGGATCGCTTCGTTTGGATGGGATCTAACAGGTGTAGTAGTGTTATGGAGGCCTGACCATATACTGCACAGCCATAATCCAGTTGATCGGATTAGAGCTACGTAAAGACGTAAAAGGGATTTGCGATCAGCACCCCAAGATTTTGAGGAGAGATGACGTAACAGGTCAATGGGATGCGATGACAATGTTGTTTTGAGGTTTTAAATTGCGGTGCTATGTTAAGTGGTCATCTAGGATGAGCCCTAGAAATCTTGGGACCTGTGAAGTTACAGGAATGGGCGAACCATATAAGGTTAGGGTGCTGGAAGAAGGTGGCAAGTTCTTCGATCTCCCCTTTATCTTTAAAAAGCACTGCTGAGGTTTTGGTGGGAAAAAATGGAAGCCATGGGAGCATAGCCCCACTGTGAAGATATTTTCAATAGCTAGTTGAGGTTGCCGTTCGAGAAAGGGCCACCCTGGCACCGGCATATGTATAATGCTAAGTCATCGACATATAGAGAAAAATTGACAGACGCTGGAATAGAGGTAAGATGTCACTAAATCCGAGAGCAAATAGTAGTACACTTAAAAAACTACCCTGCGGAACGCCTTCATTCCGGTTAAAGTGGCGTGACAGGATAGAAGGAGCCACCAGAACTTGCAATGGATTGTTGAACAAAAGACATTTGTTAATGAAAGAGGGAGTTGGTCCCGCGAAACCGAGCGAATGATTAAGGAGGTCCCAGTTCTCCACGTTATGTCGTAAGCTTTTTCAAGGTCAAAAAAGACACCAAGAACATCCCACCAGTTGAGAAGGCTTCCTGGGATGTCATGGTTCTAGTTTTAACAAAAAGGGGTCCGCGGTTAAACGATTTTGTTGCAAAAGCCAAGTGCGAAGTTTGAAAAAAGCTTGGCGATCATCCAGAACAGGGAGAAGCGGCCTGAACCATTTTCTCGATTAATTTACAGGTATGGAGGTCAAGTGAAATTGGTCTTGGCTTACTTCCGCCAGCTTTCGATTTCGTTGTCCCAGGTTTGGGGGATAGGAAATAACATAGCTGTGGTCCCAAATAGATGGAAAAGAGGATCGATCCAAGATTCTATTATATAGATCCAGTAAAAATGCTGATGCTGAGGGATGTATATGACGGCAGCATGATAGGACGAAATCATGTCTGGACCAAGAGCACCATCTTTGCTACTCGCCAGTGCAGTATTTGATACTCTGCAAGTGAAAAAGGGACGGTGTGGTAAGATATCTTCCTTTTCGCCGATAGAAAAGTCTGAGCAGTGCTCGTATTTGGTCAGTTATCAGTTTTTGAAAGGACTTCAGTGTAGCGGAATGAACTCGAATGGCTGCGAAGCTATAAACTCTAAACCGGCATCCGCTCCCACCGAAGGAGGGAGATCGTATCAGTATATCAGGCCCATAACGGGACTTGGGTGGAGGAGTTATTACGATCGACGAGATATATTTCTACTGTAACTTTCCACACTAACAGGAAAGGGGAGTTGTGGAGTTAACGGTCGATATGTCTAAGCTTCGGGAAATATTGTTTACGCGTTTGACGATTAATTCGCCGAAGATCTCGCTGCGGCTGCAGTTAAAATAGATCATGTTTGGGGTGGTAACGGGTTTTTTGTTTGCTTTAGAGTTCTACCTTCTCCGGTTCGGCTTGTGCGCACTCTTGGGACCACCAATAGGGTTGCCGACGCCTGCCTGAGGAAGACTGCGGGATGCAAGCTTCCGCTGCCGAGATACTACTTTCTGGGAAGACGCAAAGGCTTTCATCAAAGTCTGAAATTCGGTTATTAAAAGGAAGAGAAAAGACGGGGATAGTGTGGCCTGATAAACAAGGAGCACCACTCCGCTCGACATCATAACGCCAGCTGGAGTCTGGGTTTTTGCATTGGGCATGGAACAAGCTCATTTAATGCTATTCGGGTAATGATCACTGCCGAATAAATAATCAAAGCGGCCAGGTAAACGATCCATAAGGGAATGGGAGCAAAAGGAAATATCAATACAAGAAGAAGTGTGTGTATCAACGTTCATAGGTAGGGAGTTCCTGTGTTAAGGCATCCCAGGGAACAAGGTGTTAGCAATATCTATTAAGATCTTGGACTTGGATGAAGTGACAGAGTCACCCAAGGGGTGGCGGAGGTTTAAGTCACCTAGTATAACAACCGGAGAGGGAGCTTTTTAAAAAGATCAGCTAAGTCGACCTTAGTAAATTCACTACTCGGGAAGCTAAGTAGATGACAGTTAGTAATAGTCGATTGGATAAGTTGAATTCTTGCCGCGTGTTATGATGAAAGTTTGCGTTTGAAGAGGGCACTGGGGAATAGGGGATAGATTCTCGTGATGAGTCATTTCCGCCCCACCCTATCATGTCACCACTCTTTCTATAGAAGTTACAGAGCGATTTATATTCAGCATGGTTGAAAGAAGTCACGATGACATAGTCGAAGTTCCTGCAAACATATACACTTTGATGTACATATGTTTATTATTTGAACAAGTTCTTCGAAATAATAGAGTAGTAGCCCACGACAATCCATTGAAGAAGAGTAGTCATGATGAGTTATGAATATTATGGTGGTGGTCTATTAGAGACAATGGTCTTATGTGACTGGGGATAATGTTAGAGGTGGGACATTTTTCTTATAATTATAAATTATTATTTAATTCTTAGAGTGGAATTAAAGAAGTGTCGTTTGGGTTGGTTTTGTTTTCTTGGATATTATTGTATTTTGTGGATTGTTTTGGTTCGTTTTTGTTGTGATGGATTGTGTCATGTTTTGTTTTGCGGTTTGTTTTTTGTTGTTGGTGTGTTGATTATTATATGTTGGAATTCTCATGTTTGTAGTGTTTTTATGGTTTTTTATTTTTGCGGTTTTGGTTGTGTTTGTGTCTATTTATTTCTGTCTTATTTGTATTGGTTGTGGATTCTGTTGTTTTTTTGATTTTTTTTTATATTTTGTGTTTTGAAGGTGGATACAGATTGAGAGGGAAGGTTGAAGGCGTGGTCTCGGCGGAGGAGTGGGAACAAAAAACCTGGGGCAAGGTAGTTCATACACCAGAGATTGTTAGTTGTAATGACTCTCTTTGAGGGAGGAGTTTTCGATGTATGGGTGAAAGCAGCTTCACCGATGAATGCGAGATAAGTTGAGTTCAACCAAGTCCAACTTATTATGTCGGGTTCGATTGGTCAATAGGAGAAGAGCAAACCAAAATGGACGTGTTTATTAATGGGAGTGGAATCAGTATCTGCCAAGTAGCAGATTCAGAAATGTGTGTAAAGGATGTGGCAGGTTCTTCCATGGAACTGGGAGGAAATGCTTACCGGGAAAGTTGCATCTTTTATGAGAAGGGAGTTGGGGTCGGGAATAGCAGGGTTCCAATATTTGATTCCGCTTGGGATTGACAAGTGTTCGATACTGGAGACTTTTGCTAAGTAATTCGATCGTGGAGTCGATTTTTGGGAGATTTGGACGATTTAAGTAGAAATGGGGCGGACCTTGGGTCTCCCTTCATGCCTCCAATAGAACCAGAGCGCTTAGAGCGCTTGCGGCGTTTGCGTTGGACAGTCTTCCATTCGCCTTTTTCGGAAGCGCAGGAAGTATTAGAAAGAGAGTGGTTCATCACATCAAGCTCCATTTGGGAGCTGTTTTCCATTTCATCTGTTAAGATATAGAATCCCTTGGGGAGCGCTGACAATGGAAATTCAGAAGAAGACTTATAGGAAAGACTCGGAAGAGCTAAATTATCTGCAACCTCATTAGAGGGTTCATTTGGTATGCTGTCCATAGCTGCGATTGCTTGGGTACATCTTATTGAAGTAGTTGATTTTTGTCCTTGAGTGGACTTTAATGGCGAGGTCTCCTTCTGAGTACATTTGTTTACGTCTGGGGTTTAGTTATGTTTTTCGTTTAAACAATTCGGCGCTCTGTATTTTAACGAATAATCTTTAGCTTTGGCCGATTATTCTTTTCTTTGCTTCTGGGGACATCTTTATACAGAATTTGAGTAACGTGGAGGCGAATCAAGAACAAAGAGACAGTACTCTTACAAAGTTTGGAGAACTCATTGAGCGTAGGCATGGGGACAGTGGACTTGAAAGGAAGTGTTTTCCAAGATTTGTGTGTTGGATGAACCAGCTCAGTTTCATTGCTGGTTTGTTTGAAGGTTAGTACATGGATAGGGCGTTCAATGGCTTTTTGACAAGAGATTGGTCAGCGGCTTTGCTTTTGTTCAATTTGAAGGATTCGGTTGGCGTGGGGACAATTAAGGCAGATTAGGATACAGTAGCTTTCCTAGTTTCACTGGGATTTTGGGGAGGAGTTCTGCTGGGATGGATGTTTTTGTGTGGGATTAGCACCGCTGAGGAGGGGGCCAGCATTGATTGTGGCGAGGACTCGCCTTTAGGTCTTGCTAGGATGTTTTCATCAAGCTGACGTTTATGGCAAATCTCTCCTGCTCATTTTGTGTATGGTGCATTAATTCAGAACCTCCTGTTCAAACAGTAAGAATGCGGCATTGAAAAGAAGAAGCGACTGTAGGGTCCTCCACAGTTTCTACAGCTAGGGGTATTTTCACAGGGAGTGGGAAAAAATTCTCCTCCGCAGACTGGGCATATTCATCCGGTACCCCATACAGTATTTTCGGGGATGTCCAAACCGTTGACATTTGAAGCAACGTCTGGTCGAGGACAACGTAGCCGAACACTGTATCTTGTAAAACAATATTTTTAACCTGTGTTAGGTGGAATGAGGTATTAAGGTCAGGCCAAGCTAAACGGAGGATTTGGTTCTGTCAGGAGTTTTCCCGCAGAGGGGAAAATCTATAAACCGTTTGTAACGGAAAAATCTTTTTTCTGTGTTGGAGATCCCAGAGGGACAGCATTATCTTCGTCTTTCCTGTTACATAAGAGTAAAATGGCTTTAGAGTGTTTCTTATTTCACGGGAGTAGATAAGAGAGATATCTGCAAGAGACGTTAGGATGACAGAATAGAACTTTGATATCGGGTAGTAGCTTGTACGAGAATGAGACCCGATTCTCATTAATGCTGACTGAGGAATCTTCACGCCTAAAGCTTTTTTCAAGTGCATTACTGAGAAGAATGGTTCTATGCCTCAGTAAGAGCTTTTGGACGTAGTGGAATCGCAGTGTGAACATCGTGGGACATGATGTACTCTGCTGACATTCCTGGAGGGGGTGCAGCATATGGAGTGAACGAAATGAGAACGACTATGACGAGGGGCACCTTTTCGGGATTGCCCCAACCGTTTGAGGCACCTGGGATGAAGAGGGCGTGCCAGGCGACTGATCGCCGGCAGACAGAGCAGGGGCCTCCAGGTTGAAGTGGGGGAGACACGGCGATCAATGTTCGAAGTGCAATTCAAAAGAGTAAGTCCATTTATCGGTCCAGGTTCGGGAATCTTTAAATCCATCAATTTCCGAGGCTTCGTAAGGTTATCCATGTGTATATTATATTAAAGGGGTCCCCCCTCATGGGTGTCGAGCCCTATGAGGTTTGTGCCCGGAGGACCGGAGGACCGCGCTAAGCGGCTGGGAGTCTCTTATTATAGATGTTCCAGAGGGGTCAGGGAAAAAGACCCAAACCTGGTGCTGGGTCGTGTGCACCGAATCACAAACAGGTGATGCGGTTCACACCCCTTCAGACCAGAAGACACCAAAAGCCCCCCCCGAAAGGAAGGGTGTCATTGGCGTTCATCTACCTCTCTGAAAAAAAAAAAAAAAAAAAACCGCTTCTTCGCTCTAGGACGCTGAAGGGCGGGTGGTATATC
>JABUQX010132792.1:10000-12500 GCA_015478945.1 Trachelipus rathkii | reverse complement strand
GTTGTTCCTCTGACAAAGGCTTTCTTGAAAAGATGATTTCTAACGCTCTTCTTCCCATTAACTCTCCATCGTTAATACTCTTCACTATCTTTCCTGCAGTCGAATTGGTGCATCGCTATCCTTATATCTTCGCTATTACAAGAGACATTGTTCTTCCAAACTTTCAAGTCGCATACCTCCTCCTCTTCTATCTTAACAGTCTCATTTTTATCTTTCCAACTCTCTGACCCCAGACTTAGTGGTTATGCTCATTCTTATATATAAAATACTGGTAAAGTCAATCACACACACAAGTATCTTTTATCCATTTTTCCCCATTCCTTTAACTTAAAAACTTTCAAACGTTGTATCACTTCATATTAGCACAAGATTTGTCGAATCTTTAATGGAATTTCCAATTTCGGTGGACTACATGTAGTTCACAGGGTTTTCCCACCAATAGTGATAAAAAAATAAATTTTCAGTTACTCCAGCTATACAAGGGTCTCATCCTCCCTCGTATGGAGTACTGCTCTCATATCTGGGAGGGCTCTGGTTTCACCTGGCTTTCCAGTTCACTTGACCCTCTATCTTTGCGGCTCGTGTTGGTGCTTTATCTCTTTTCTATAGGTACCTCAGAGGCAAGTTCTCAAGGGAACTTACCACTAGAGCACCGCCACCTTTACGACCCACTCGTAGCACAAGGGTTGCTGTGTCTGCACATGAGTTTTATGTTGATATTAGTAACTCCGGGTTTGTTTGCTGCGGTGCTTCCTTCTTTCCTGCCACCTCTGTTCTGTGGAATCCTCTTTTATTTTCTGTGTTTCCTACTGAATTTAATCTCCCTCACTTTAAAACCTGAGTCTGTACTCATCTACGTAATCTGAGTTAGATGGTGCCCTTTTGAGGCGTATAACACTCCATCCTTGAGTAGGGCTCTGCCCGTGAGTGGTGGTGACAACTGCAAAAAAGAAAGAAAGATAAAAAATTAAATAGTTAAATTAAATCCTTTCCTAAAAGATTTTTTTTTAAAAAAATCACTAAAAAATTGTTAATTTGATTACCTACTTATTTATTTGAGCTTTCAAATAAATTTCTTAAAAGATTTTTCCTTTCTCAGTAAGATCTTAAATGTTATTAACTTATATCTAGATAGTGGGATTTATGGAAAGAATTAAAAAAAAACTGCTTTTGAAAAATAATAATTTATTATTTACCATGGTTTTGACATTAAATTAATTAATGTTATAATTTCGTTGTTGCAAGGAATGATTGAGCAAGTAAAGTTTATAATTAGAACTACGAAAAGAAATGAAATAAAACAAATTATAATTTGTTTAACAATGAAATTGATCTGCGAATCTTTAGAATTAAAAAAAAAAAAACAAGATCTCATAAAAATAAGAGAATAAAAAGAGAAAGAAAGGCGAAGGGAAAAGAAAAGAGAGAAAAAGTTAAAAAATTAAAAAATCAAAAAGAAATTAAAACAAGAGCAGAAAGTAGAGAAAGTGAAAATGTAAAAAAAAGTGAAAAACAGAAGAAGAAGAAGAAGAAGAAGAAGAAGAAGAAGAAGAAGAAGAAGAAGAAGAAGAAAAGAGAAATAAAAATAATAAAAAAGAAAAAGAGAAAAGAAAAGGAGAAAAAGAAAAAAGAAAAATAAAAAAAATAAAAAAGAAAAAGAGAAAAGAAAAGGAGAAAAAGAAAAAGAAAAAAATAGCAACAACAACAACAACAACAACAACAACAACAACAACAACAACAACAACAACAACAACAACAACAACAACAACAACAACAACAACAACAACAGCAACAACAACAACAACAACAACAACAACAACAACAACAACAACAACAACAACAACAACAGAATCGGTAAGGACTTATTCAGTGCACCGTAATGTTTTTTTTTTCTTTTTTTTCTTTTTTTTTTTTTTTTTTTTATATTTATAACATCATCAACAGAATCGGTAAAGTCTTTTTATTTGCACCGTAATAAAACATCTTTATAATTTTAACGTGAATACGTCTTTACAAATCTTTAATTTTTTATGGTTGCGGTAAAATAATTAGCAATATATAAATAATTTAAAAAAATAGTGAGTTGTTTGTTTTGTTTTTGATTTTGTAAGTTTGTTGAAGGGAGTTTTTAATTCGTATTACTTCAAGTATTATTTGGTATGGCTGCCTAAAAAATTCGACCTTTAAAAAAATTACGTGTTTTCATTAATCATTTCGTGTAGTTCCTTCGGAATTTGTAGATTTCGATCACTAAATTGTTATATATATTCTTTTTTAAATAAAGTTGGTGCATGATTGTTAAAGTCTCTCTCTCTCTCTCTCTCTCTCTCTCTCTCTCTCTCTCTCTCTCTCTCTCTCTCTCTCTCTCTCTCTCTCTCTTCTTTGCTCTCTCTCTCTCTCTCTCTCTCTCTCTCTCTCTCTCTCTCTCTCTCTCTCTCTCTCTCTCTCTCTCTCTCTCTCTCTCTCTCTCTCTCTCTCTCTCTCTCTCTCTCCTTCCTCT
>JABUQX010132792.1:0-5000 GCA_015478945.1 Trachelipus rathkii | reverse complement strand
TGTCAAGTTTTCTCTCCGATAGCTCTATATCAGCACTCGTTGATGGAGCAACTTCTTCCTCATTTCCTGTTAATTGTTGTGTTCCCCAAGGAACTGTTTTATCTCCAACTTGATTCTTACTTTTCATCAACGATCTCCTCAGGTGCACTTCAAAATCTGTTTGCTCTTATGCCCATGACTCAACTCTCCATTCTTCCACCCATTTCAAATTTGCACCCTTTATGCACCTAGAGTTGCCTCTCGTCTTCAACATTCCAATTCTATTCTTGCCGACCTGGATGGGATTTCCCGGTGGGATGAATCGCAACCTGTGAGATTAACTTCATTTTGAAAATCAGTTCTTTACATCTCCCTCTCAAAATCACCTCCCAACTTTCCAATTTCTTTCGACGGCTCTCTTTCACATGTTGACAATAAACATTCTTGGTCTGAACATAAACAAAAAATTGTCCTGGAAACCTCATATCAAAACGGTTACTAAGGTGGCCTTAAAGTAACAGAAAGTTCTGTTTAGGTTGTGGGAATTTTTTCCTCTGCACAGCTACCCCAGTTATATAAGGGCCTTCTTTGCCCTTGTTTGGAGTACTGTTCTCATATTTAGGGGTGTGAGGGCTCCGGCTCCACCCTTTCTATTGCGATAGGGTTAGCTAAAGTTAGTATAATAACTGTCCCCTTACTTCAAACTCTCTGACCTCTATACTCTGCGAGTGACGCTGGCGCACTACCTCTATTCCACAGGCACCACAAAGACAGACGCTCGGGGGAGTTGGCCTCTAGCATTCCAAATCCATTGCGTCGCCCACGTAGCACAATGGGTTTGCCTTGCTCCTTCACATAAATTTTGCATATGCAGTATTGAAACCCCAGACTTCTGCATTTAGTTGCCTCCTCCTTTTCAGCACTTCCTATTCCATGGAACTCTTGCCATCTTCTGTTTTTTCAACTGTAGTTAATATTTCTCTCTTTAAAGCCCACGTCTACATTCACCTGAGAGATTTGCGTTAGACCTGGGATTGGGTGAGTTTTCCGTATATTATTTTCTTCCTAATCCTTGAAAAGGGCCTCTTCCGTGAGTGGTTGGTTAATCTGTAAATATATACTTAGATAATCATGTATATATATTATATATATATATATAAATTATATATTAAAATTATATATATATATATATATTATATATATATTTATATATATATAATTATTATAATATATATATATATATTATATATTAAATTATATTATAATATTATATATATATAATATATATATATATGATATATATATATACTATTATATATTTCAGAATTGACTTGTTCTTAGGGAACCTCAACTTAATATAGAAAAGGAAGACGAAACACCACGACAATGTCATTGTTTTATTTGAACGTTTCGTGCTCTTCTGGGCACATCATCAGCACTATCAAAAATTACAATAAAAATAAAAATAAAAATAAAAAACCAAAAATTAAAAATTAAAAAAATTAAAAAATTAAAAATTAAAAATTACAAATTATAACCTAGTTTTACTAACCTTCGAAGTCAGAAGCCAAAGACAAAGTGAAAATATATTAACTATGATCTCTATTAATACTAAAATTTTTCAAATTAGTTGGTTGAAAGAAAAAAACATAAAAATACATAAAAATACAATTTGTAACAGTATTGTACTGTTTAAGGAATATTTATTAATTTGTTAATAAGTATTCCTTAAACAGTACGCAATACTGTACAAATGTATTTTTATGTATTTTTATGTTTGGTTTTTCTTTTCAACCAACTTAATTCTTGAAAATTTAGTAAAATAGAGATCATAGATTAATATGATTTTTCACTTGTCTTTGGCTTCTGACTTCAAATGTTAGTAAAACTAGGTTATAATTTTGTAATTTTTAATTTTTTTATTTTTTAATTTATTTTTAATTTTTAATTTTTGTTTTTATTTTATTTTTATTCATAACTGTAACCAACGAAAGCACATACCTGTGCCCTCTATCCCTCCAGACGTTCAAATAAACAATGACATTGTCGTGGTGTTTCGTCTTCTTTTTCTAATATATATATATTATATATATTAGATTAATATATAATTATTTATATATATATATTATATATATATTATATATTATAAAATATATATTATAGATAGGTATATATATATATATATATTCAGATTTTACTCTTTAGTTCGTAAGCCTCGATTTACATAATTATATTACAGTATGATAATCAAGTTGTCAAAACTGATTTGTTCTCCTTCTGCATTCAAACTTCATCCTAATATATATATTTTATAAGATCAACATAAAATAAAAATATATAAGCATGAAAAAATATATGAAAAAATATTTATTTTTAAGATCTGAGTGATAGTTATCAAAATGTTAATATTATTTATTATTATTATAATTTTTTATAGATTATATTTTATTTATTTTTTTTATTATTATTATTATTATTTTTATTATTATTATTATTATTATTATTATTATTATTATTATTATTATTATTATTATTATTATTATTATTATTATTATTATTATTATTATTATTATTATTATTATTTATTATTATTATTATATTTATTATATTATTTTTATTATTATATTTTTGTTATTTTTATTTTTATTATTTTTTATTATTTTTTATTTTATTATATATATTATATATATATATATAATATATATATATATATATAATATTATAATATATATATATATATATATATATTAATATATATATTATTATATATATATATATATATATATATATTATATTATATATATTATATATATATATATTATATATATATTATTATTATATATATTATATATATTATATAGTAATTATATACTATATATATATATATATATATTAATATATATATATATGATATATATATATATATATATATATAATATATTATATATATTTATAATTATTATAGAATTAATATATATATATATAATATATATATATATATATATATATATATATATATATTATATATTATATATTATATGATATATATATATATATATATATATATATTATATACTGACTTACTTACTTCTCCCTGGCCACCTCAAGTGGCAGGGCCACCACGCTATCCAAGCCGGCCAGCGCTCTTGGCGGTTCCACAGTCGAGAAAGGGGAAGATATAATACGAAGTCGGCACGGGGGGATCGAAGCGGCACCCCAGAAGGAGGTGCTCTATTGTGTCCTGGGAAATGTGGCATCTGGTGCAGGATGGGGGAGGTAACATGTCTAGGTTGAATCTATATTTATATTGTAAGAGTTTTGGGTGGGGACCTGATCTGCTTCGGGCGAGGTCAATTTGGCCTCTTCATGGACGTGTTCTCTCTATTTGGGGGAAATTTTGGGAGGATGGGTGTTTAGTAAATTGTATTGGGCGGTTCTAGGTAGCGTTTAGTTAGTTGTGCATGGATATGTGTAGGCCATGACCTATTGGGAGGGGAGGGGAATAATTTGTAGATTTCTTATAGAATTAGCCTGGTGAGAGGGTTGGAGATTTAGTTTGTGTCGAGGGGTTGGAGAATATTGGTGGACATGATTGTGTTTGGATTTTAGGGGTTTTTGGTTGAATTGAGTCCCCACTATCTCCAGGTGGGTGGAGATAGGAAGGATGAAGTCTCATCATGTAAATGTTGGATGGGGTAGTTTTAGTGCATCCAGTGATAATAAGGGTGGTGTTTTGTGTGATTTGTAAATTTTTTGAGTTAGATTTTGACAGTGCTGGAAACATTGGCCGGGGGAAGCAATAGTTTAATAATTTGTTCTGAGGAGTTGTTTATAAGTGGTGGTAAAGGTGTGTTTCCTGTCGCTGAAGTTATGTTGGGAAAGGTTGGAAGGTGTTTAAGTTTTCGATTGGGTATGAGGATGTCCGAATACAAAAAAAGGTGTAGGAGAAGAAAGTAAGAGATACAGATCATAGAAAGAAACAAAGAAAAAACGACAAAACTAAAGTACACTTAGGATAACAGTCAGAGATATTTATATGAGATTTTGTTAAAGGAAGAGAGGAATTATTGCTCAGGAAAACTATTGGGTGGAGTGAAGGTTGGTGGCGGTTCGGTGGTTTAGGAGGGTATGAGGATTTGAGGGGAGGTGTTATTCTGTTGGAGAGTAACCAAGTTTCTAATTGTTATAAGTATTCTGCTGGGTGTGATGAGTGGCTATATTTTCATCTGGATGTTGGAAATGAGGCTATATGCGTCTTACGTATGGTGATAGTTTGGTGGATTGTGGGTAGGATGGGCAGTCTGCTGTGAAAAGATTGAAGAGGAATGGAGAAAATAGGCGCCCTGCTGGGGCGCCGTTTGTAATTTAATGGATAGTGGAGAGGTTGTTTTTATGTGGAACCACTGGCAAAACGGTTAGTGAGAAAATTTAGGAAAGCCATTTTTTCGCTATTTTTCTTGTGGGATTGACAGATTTTTGGATTAGGTTGAATGTGGGCGACCGTGTCAAGGCTTTGTTGATGGCGATTGCTGTGAGATGGATCTATGGGATGGGGATTTGGTTTAAGCCGTTGCATGAGTGTGGAAGGGAGGTACGGGATGTTGTTGTGGAGAGTTGCCTAAAGCTTGTTGGAAATCTGTGAGGGTCGAGAGAAGGAGAGTTGTTTAATATTAGCTTTCTCCAAGCAGTTTACTGATGGAGGGGGAGGGAAATGGGCGGTAAGAGGAGGGATTGGGTCTTTTTTAGGTTTGAGTTTTGGGGGTATGAATGCTTGTTTCCAGATTGAGGGTATATAGTTAAGTTGCCAGGATTTGTGTTGAAGATTTCTGTATAAGGAGAAGTGCCTTTTCACCGAGGTGTTTTAGATGTAGGTTAGAAATTGAGTTCGGCCTGTACCGGAGATTTTTGAGAGTTTCTGTGGTTTCTGATATCCTTTTGTTGTAAAAAGGGGTTGGAGTTGTGTCTGAGGGAGTGTTAAGTTGTTTTTTGTTTTTCTGTTATTGGGGTGGGTTGGTTTGCGG
>JABUQX010132791.1:0-21683 GCA_015478945.1 Trachelipus rathkii | reverse complement strand
ATATATATTAATATATATATATATATATATATATATATATATAATATATATATATATATATATTATATATATTATATAATATATATATATATATATATATATATATATATATATATATGATATTTTGGATGGGGTGAGTAGGAGCTTCAGATTGATTGTGTTGTGTGACATAAATGGTTGGATAGGTGATCAAAAAAGGGATGGTATAACTGGGTGTCAGGAGAAAATGAGAATGATAGGAAGGTGATTGATTTGTGTGAGGAAAGAGGTATGTGTAAGTAATACTTTCTTTAAACCAGGGTTGGTGATTTGATTTTTTTTAAAAAAAATCAAAAAATCAAAGATTTTTTTATTTGATTTTTTTGATATTTTTTAGGCACAAATTGCCTTTTTATTTATTATTTTGATAAAATTAGTAAATAATCCTAATTATTATTTAATTAATAATAAGTTTAGTAAATATAACCATTATTTAGTTTAATTAAGTTATTTAAATTATATATATACCTATATACTGTATAATATCTGAATAATCTAATTTTATTTATTTCTTTATTGAAAATAATTTGAAACTGCATTGATGAATTTTCTTATATATAGATGAAAAATACTTATCACTTTTCAGGTGATAACTAGGAATAATAATTTAGAAAAAAAAATTTTGGCTAATAAAAAAAAAAAAAAAAAAAAATCATGATTTTTTCATAAAAAAAATGATTTAATTTTACAATTAGAACATTAGAAATTAGAAATATAGAGACAGTAAGAAGCCACATGGGCCTATCAAGACTGTCCCAGTCAACCTACTAACCAAACATGCTCATGCAAATCTACAAAGCACCCTAGGACTTGTCAAATTGCTGTAACTAAAAATCCACCAATTTGGCTTAGTCCAAAAAAAAAAATGATATATGATACCCAAACCATCCACATAGCGTCGGGCGGGGTGACTTGGACCACTTTAGGTATAAGTCTGTCTCCCGATTTTCCCCTAATGCATTTTTTGGAATTTTTTTTTCTGAAATTCAAGGCCATATAGTAGGTAATAACCACACAAAAAAATAATAATGTAATTCTAATAATAAAAGTTTTATAAATGTTTTAATAAAGCTCTTTCAGCCTGACCGTGGAGGGGTGAATCGGACCATCTGTTTAAATTTCTCTTTTACGTATAAATTCAATTTTATATTTTAATTTTTACTTAATATAATAATTATTTATTATATTAAAATTCGTTATAAGTAATAAAAATATCAATAATGATAAATAAAATAAGAATAAAAATAAGGTGGTCCGATTCACCCCTCTCCGCTCAAAAATTTGACACTTTTTTGAATTTGTTTTTTTTTATGTAAATTTCATTTTTTATTTTAATTTTCACTTAATATAAGTAACTTTTTATTATATTTAAATTAATTATACATAATAAAAATGTCAATAATAATACGTAAAATATGAAAAACAATGGTGGTCTGCTTCACCCCATCATCAATTTTTACCGCGGGGTAAATCGGGCCAAGTTAGGCCCCGTGATTTAGCCACTAATACTGTTTGGAACAAAAATTTACTTTGCCAGTTTAAAGCTAACATACTCGAATGTATACACTGAAAAAATAATTAAAATCGATTCACAAATTTTCATTTTATAACAAAGTTAAAAAAACTCACATTTTTCAAAAGTGAAATTCTATTGAAGGGCATTTTGTACCCTAATTTGTAACATTTTTTAAAAATATAAAAACTTTCTAGAATTAAAGATGATCTAAATAAAACTTGTAGTACTACTGTGTGGCTATTAAATGAGCAAAATTTTTTTTTTTTTTTTTTTAATTTTTTATTTTATTTAGAGTGGACCGAATCACCCCTCCTAAAGAGGCAGGCCCGGTCACCTCGCCCGACGCTACCTTAATAACTAAGTTATGGTCACACACACACACACATGCAGTCTAACATTAATAACTACTAAATATACTATATGATACCCAACCCACCCATATACCTATCCAACCGTTTCTTAAATGCTGCAATCGAGTCACACTCAACAACCTCCTGTGGCAAAGCGCACATGTCTGCAAATTAAATTTTTTTTAAAAGCACAAATTTAGGAGAGCAAAAAAAATATAAAAAATAAAGCGCAAGTTTTTAAAGATGAATTATTTTTAAATTTTAATTGAAAGATGCAAAATATATAACAAAAAATAAGAAAAATTTTAATCTTATTCAATTATCAATTATCCTCATTCTTCTCCTCCTCTTGCATTCTGAATAGGATCATATTCCCTTTCATAAAGATAAATTTTTCAAAATTCCTGGATGCCATGGTTGCCCTCTTTGTTTTTGGAATTCCAAGGTTTTGACTAAACAACCTCTCCACGGCCTTTAGATGGGCTAATGGGGTATTATACTTAATGAACCAATTCCACCCGACCTCCTGGTATTCACACGGAAACAGGTTCCTAGTGAGAGCGATACTGTGGTAAAGATTTACTGCAGCCAAGCTATCCAAGATTGTCCCCAACTTCTCTCCAGAGGTGTCTTGCTGATATAGGGCCCTTCTGTATCTGAAATATTTAGAAATGGTATCAAGAACTCTAAATCTTTTGTAAGATTCATTTGAACATTATGTCAGTGTATTGTGAATATATATGTAATGATATAAATTATATATATAAATATATATATATATATAATATATAAAAATAATATTATATAAATATATATAATTAATATATATATATATATATTATATATATAAACTACCTTTTAACGTGCGTTATCCCCTATGCAGGGCACCATAAACACGGGGAGGACCACAGGAAATCGAACTTTAGGCCGGCTATCCCAAAAACCAACGCCACCAACGTGTTCGCAGTCGAGTTTAATTCCTGCCCCCAGGTAGATAAAAACTCCAACTGCTACGCGGAGTTTTGAACCAGCATCCTCTCGTATGAGAGGCGGCGACTCAACCTCCTGGGCCACGAGGCGTTCATATATAATATATATATATATATATTATATATATATAATATAATATATATATTTATTATATTATATATATATATATATTATATTAATATATATAATACAACAATCTCGTTAGATGATCATAATTATAAAAAATAACTTCAAACTAAATGGGTCACTTTCAGACTCAGTTCCATCACCTTCAGTGTCTTAATGTGGAGTAGTAAGATTCGATGCAATATTACACTTTATTTCCTCCAATATCCTGGTCTTGGCAGCTTGGTACTTCCCCTCATTTAACCTACGTACCCCTCCGAGTTTGAAGTGAGGATGCAGGGCTGTTGCCAAAAGCAAATCAAAATCATCAAAGATACTTCTGAACCTCTGTTCAAAGCAGTTTTCTTTCCCTTTGTTTGTCTTTGGTTGCTTTAGTAAGTAGTTGACTAAGTTTTTGGCATAGTTAAATTTTTCCACCTCTCGTTGCATTTCGCGATCTTGTCCTTGAGGAGGAAGAGATTAGGCAATAGGACTCCCGCGTGTGTATTCTTCTCTTCCTGTAACATATCAAGCCTAACAGCAATAAGCGTCATTATTTCGATGTACTCAGCAATTACCTACTTTATCACTTTTATTAAATAGTGGAAAATAAGGGTTTTGCTCTATTCAAATGTTGTTGATTTGTGTCATGGGACCATCAAGGTTCTTAAGCAGGTTTTTTTATAGAATCGTATAGGGAGTCCAGCGAGTAACACTTGGTTGTTTTAAGCTTTGTTTCAACTCCTTTCTTATTCTCGCAGCAGATGTAAGTTTCCAGTTTTGGGATCCACAATTCCTGTGCTTGGGTAAATGCCCTTATTAAAATAGATCTTTGGCACAGAGGACCAGCGAGGAAACATTTGAAAACATCCTTTTAGTAGCCAAGATTGTTAATTGTAGGAAATGCAACGACGATGTTTAGTTAGGCTAAGTGAAGTGCTTCATGTTCTTCAAGCAGATTTTTCTAGCTGGAGAGGTTTTTTTCTGCAGAACCTCTGTGTCACTAATTTGCTCCATCTCTTTGCGCGAAACAACTATCTCTGCAATCGGTACCTGTTCTTCTTCCTCTTCGTCACCCGTTTCTGCATGAGCATCCACCCGAAACGCTGCACAGAAATTTGCACCGTTATCTGCTCTAATGTAGACAACCTTAAGATAAATTTTTTTAATTTAGTTGTTTCTTATTAATTTGGAGTTATAATTTTTTTCAGCATCACGTTATTATTTCATATTGATTTTTACTTACTCAATGCCAAATTGTTGATGAATATCCGTGATATTGTTGGCTAGGACTGTGCTAGTCTTAGAAACAGATAACGCTCTACAGGCAAGGACAGCCTTCTCTCTCTTCAAAGTTTTAAATTAAAATCCAGTGAACCTCATCCCCAGGAAATTTCCTTTGTTGTTCCAGTCCAGCTGTCTGCGGTTGGGGCCACATAACTGGACCTACTATAATGTTGGTAAATCAGCCTCCTTTATGTAAATGACATTCAAGATCCCTTATCACTGTTCTTCTGGGGGGAGTGGAAATCAGAGTTCAGGTAGAAAGGAATTCGGCAAAGAACTCAAGACTCCCACAATTTAATAGGCCCAATGTCAGTAACAGAATCAGAAGCAAAAATAGTTGATGTGAATGATATTAATGACAAAATGAACTTGGTAGTTCAAATTCGAAATTAGTATGACTGTTTTCTGTTGTTTTATCCTTTTACTTTCTTACACATATTACATAAAAGCTGTACTAAAATAACACTTTACTATAAAAACAACTCAGAGCTCTCTTCTGTTTGAAAATTTTCGACATAGACTAGAGAACGATGGTCCACGCTTTCTGCTGGGTATCTCACTGTCTTGTTGGAGCAGCTTCGGCGGCCCCGCTTGACCCTCCATCAATCTGCGGGTACACCGCTCCTGTGCAAGAAGGATGTTTTCTAAAAAAGTTTAACAAAACTAAAATCCTTATTCATGGTAAATAAAATATGTGAAATTATTAATGGTTGACTTTAAAATTAAAAGAAATAAATTAAATAAAGTATCGGTGCAGTTACTTACACAAGTAGTGCGATTTCAAGCTATGTGTTATTTAATGTCAAAGCTGAATGTTTTTTTTACATTTCCACCACTGTCAATCTATCCCTTGTACATCACTTTATTGCCCTCAATAACTCCTTCTTGCTCCTGACAGACCCAAAGTACTTGATATATCGTGCTCCAAGTAATAGTTGGCTGCTTTTTTCATGGGGAAATATAAGCAGCATAGAGCGCCAATAAAACGATGCCAACTAATTCCAAGGCAATTTTTTTCCCTTCTTCAGTACTTATCCTATCTGTTTTACCCAATTTAAACAACAAAAGCACCAAAAAGTTAATCTAATCACAAGTAACCAATAAACTTAGTAATTGGCTATAAAATAATATAATAATAATAATAATAATAATAATAATAATAATAATAATATAATAATAAAAAAATGATAATGTAATGATAATGATAATAATATAATAATATAATAATAATAATAATATCAATAATAATAAATTATTATTATTATATATTATAGTTTATTATTATTATTATTATTTATTATTATTATTATTACGATTATATATATTATTTTAGCACATTATTTAATCTGTTTAAACAATAGACAAATCTTAATATCTTTAGGTCGATATATATTATATATATATATATATATATAATATATATATAATAATATATAGATATATATATAAGCGGCAAATTATTTAGATAGAGCGCAAACGCAAATTATTTGATAGAGGGCGCAAATTTGCGCTTTTGCGCTCTTAAAAAGTTGTTAAGCGCAAAATGCAAAAGCGCACATTTTTAAAAATTTCGCGCAAACGCAAAAGCCCACATGTTTTACCTAAAGCGCAAATTGCGCTTTTGCGCTTTATTTGCGCGCCCACCTCTGATATATATATATATATATTATATATATATATATTATATATATATATATATATATATATATATATATATATATATATATATATATATATATATATATATATATTATGAAAAATATCCTAATATTCTTTTACTAAAATTTGTGAAAGTTAACTTCAGAAACATTAAAATGAAATAAGAGAAATGGAAATATCAATGCTCAAAATTTTCATTGGCTTTTCTTATAGATTATATTATTAATGAGCATTCATTTTTGGCACCAGTAATTTTTTTGAGAGTCACTACTCCCCAGGAGGTCAAATTTTGACCTAAATATTTTGTCTAAAAATTTTATTTTTCGACTTACAATGTGGAAACTTGTATATTTAAAATCCTTGTTTTTCTGATTTAAAACATATAATGTTTTATTTGTGACTTTTCTTATTAAAAGTTATGGAGTGCCAAAAACAGAGGTCAGATCTTGACTTCAAAGTTGCTGAGGTCACAACTTTTAAACCTATATAAAAATTGACCTTATAATTTCTGAAATGGATTTTCCACCAAAATTCAACATATACAGTACACCAAATTTGAAAAAAATTCAGAGGTGGAGGGGTGGTGTTCAGCCTTGTTTGTTTTGTAAAAATATTTTTCTTTTAAATAATATCTTATGATAATACTTAGTTAATTCAAAGATGTCAATTAATTTAACAACTTATTTCTAGTATTTTAACATGGAACAAGACCATTCCATGATATTATGTTAACATAAAAAGGTCAAAGTGAGTTGTAATAAACTTTAAAAGCTTTTACAAGATTAGTAAAAAAGGATTTCTTCCTGAGATTTTGTTTCAATTTTAATAAACAAAGTGAAATATTTTATAAATTGATTCTTAATTCTTGATATTAGATTTCAGTCTAAATTATTTATATTATAAATTGTAAGAAATATTTTTTTCCTGTTTATAGCGTGTTATTAATTGGTTGAAATATATTTATTAAAATAAATAAAATGGATATCAATTCTGAAATTGAAAAAACAATAGAAGAATTAAAATCAGAATATGACTCTGACCAACAAGATTCTCAGGTATGATATATATATATATATATATATATATATATATATATATATATATATATATATATATATATATATATATATATATATATATATTATATAATATATATATAATATATATCCGATATATATATCATATATATATATACCGTTATATAATATATATATTATATATATATAATATAATATATATATAAATATATATAATATATAATATATAATATATAGTATATATATATTATATATATATATATATAATATATATTATTTATTTATTTATTACCATCATAGCCTCTTAATCCGAGGTAATTGGTCAGGGTGGAAAGTATTTGTTATGGTTCTGACCAGTGGAAGGTGCAGAATATTTAGGCCGATAGCAGCCCTGCTTCAGCGCATGTGTCGGAATGCTTTTTGCCACGTAAGGCGTGGGTTCGCATTTCCTAGTACGCGGCTTTTCCAATGCGAGAAGCCTGAGGAAAGATATATAATATATATATATATATTATATATAGATAAATATATATAATATATTATATATTATATATATATATATATTATAATATATATATATATATATATATATATACGGTATATATATAATTAATGGTATGATTAAAATTATATCTAGACCTAACTACTGTCTTGAGATAAATGATGTTGTTACTTTTAATTATAAAATGATGTTGAAGCATCCCTCTTTCTTATCTCTCAAATTGTTTGATGTATTCCATTAGGTTCTCTTAACAGTCAATTTCTATCTTTTAACAAACAAATTCTCTCAATTCTTAAACATGATCAATTGCCACACATACACGAGTGACCAAATATACAAACCCATCTGATTATTGATATCACAAATGTTTGCAATTAATATATTTTCTCCTTGTTCATTTGCAGTTTATTCTTTATTTTATTTTGTTAAATTACTTTTTTCATATATATCCAAGTCTTTTTAGGGTATTTAGCATTAAAAACAGTAAATACAATATGTTAAAAGAGGTATACAATATATAAAGTAGAGTTTAGTGCTTAAAAAAGTTTTATTAGTGCTCTAGGGCATGTAATTATTACATTTCACATGATCTGATTATTATTATTATTATTATTATTATTATTATTATTATTATTATTATTATTATATATTTAATATATAATATATATTATATATTATATATATATATACATATATATATATATAATATATATATATATATATATATTGATATAATATATATTATTAATATATTCTTCATTCTACCTTTTTTCACCAAGACTGGTGGTAAGGTGCGTTAGAAGCATCAGAAAAGAAAGCAGTAGAAGGAATATGACAAAGTCGAAAAGAAAGCCAAGCCTTCCCCCCCCTCCCCCTCTGTTCCATAATTAGTAAGGACTCGTCGCAGTCAGTGAAACCACCCATAGCTTCACGGGACTGCGAAGGACCCTCATAGGAAATCATCAGGTGTAAGGGTTCATTCCCGTTGACCCCAGGGATCGGGCCACAACCATACCCCTCACAAACCCCGCCATTCTCTTCTTATTAACCTTTCTTTATTCTCGCCTCTGCCAAACTCACCATTTCTCTCCTTCAGACATTCGTGTACGACTCAATCCACCCTTTTCTTCGCATTTTCCCAGCCCCCGTTTTCAACACACTTGCCACTATACATCTGCTTAAAAAATGACTATCATTCATCCTTTCCACATTGGACAAAACCATCTCAACATACTTCATGTATTCTCTCGTTTACCCCTTTCTTCACACCATACAAGTCTCTAATAATACTTTCATTCCTCATTTATCAATTCTACTCACACTTAACACGGCCCCTAAGATTGTCCCACTGAACAATTGAACTTTAGATCTATACGTCCTAATTCCAGACCATAATCTCACTACTATGCAATAACACAGGTAACAACATACCCTCATGTAAACCCTAGCGCACTAAAGACTTAGTCCCTTAAATTCACCAACGATTTATTGCACCAGCACCTTCTTGCCATTCACAACTTTCTTTACTACACTCTCATCATCCGTTCCCTTCTCATCAACATATACCCTAAAGATTAGAACTCAGACACTTGTTCCATTCTGCTCACCAACTAACATAACTTCACCCTGAGGTCTGTCCTCACTCACAAACCAGAACCTAACTCTTATCTATGTGTACTTTTCAAACCCCTCCTTTTACCACACCCTGGCCAAATCTCTCTACCAATTCCTCTCAACTCTTCAGATTCGCCACACAAAACCAAATCATCTGCATAGATTAATAGGTAGGGCACCCTGCCACTCATCTACAATCATTCTAAAGCACCATTGCCGGTCCACGCCCACCCTTCAATTGCTTTCATAACCCCAATCCATATATACAAATTGAAAACCAAGGAGACATAACACAACCCTGGCTCACTTCCGCTATTACTACTAAACCAATCACTTTTGAGCACCCATTTATTCTTACACACCACTGCACTATCATCATACATACTTGGATTCCATTCAAAGCCTAAATCCAAAACCCAAACCCCAACTTATATTTTTTTTATCACTACAACCTTGCCAGAGACCTTCCCTATTAACCCATCATACGCCTTTGCAAAATCATAAAACCTAAATACAATTTATTCTTCCTCTCTCTAAGTTTCTCTATCATTTGCTTCAATGTAAAGATTTGATCCACAAATCCTCTACTACTCCTAACGCACCTTGTTCTCACCAATCACTCCTTTAGTCACTCTGCGCACTCTTTCGACTAAAAAAACACTAGCATATATCTTCCCTACAAACACTCGATAAAAAACTAAATACCCTATAATTCTACAGTTCCCTTTATCTAACCTTACCCTTAGATAAGGTACTATTACTGCTCTCTCCATCCCTCGAAATATACCCTCCATAAACGCTTTATTACAACAACTTCAAGATCCAATCATCACCATCTTGCCTCCGTTCTGATCATTTCACCAGTAATTCACTTCACCGCAGATATAACATTCTTCAACTTTCTCACTCTACCCATTCCTCCTCTTTGCTAATAACCTCATTCCCAAAATATACCTATTCTTTCTTGCACCATCAAACCCACACACAAGTCATTATCACCTCATCATACTCCAATACTACCCAGATTTACAAAGTGTTCTTGCCCACACCTCCACTCACATGCCATTTCATCATTACAAAACACACATCCCTATCCATTATTCTAAACAGAATCCCCCTTATTCTAATTCTTAACCTTCGCGCTTTCCTTCCAGAAGAGCTTCTATTCCTTGTATGTCCCATTCATCCTCCTTCCCAACTGTCATTTACCTCTTTTTTTCTCTTATGTATGCTCTTTAAGCATTCCTTTTTTCCTCCTTATATGATTCCAAGATCTTTCTTTTGAAACTCATCATTTGCTTTAAGTACATTCAACCACCTTCTTTTTACTTTAACCGCTTGCATCACCTCTTCATTCCACCACTCACTGTTATCATTCTTACTTCCTTACTTTAGCACACCGCACATTACTTCTTCTACACTGCTACAATTGCTTCTTAATTTGCTTCCAGAATTTATTCAGTTTCAGCTTGTTCACATTCAAGCTGATTACTTGCGAGCGCTCTTACATACTATCCTTATTACTTGTTTCACTAAACTCTCCACTCTTAATTCTACCCACTCCCTTCCGTATCACCTTCCTCTTCCATCCAAGTTCCCACAACTTAATTTTACATAGAACAACATATGATCCGATAATCCCATTCCTAAACCCCTCACCTATTTAACATCCATCACATACTTTCAACATCTCCCTATTCCACCAACACAAAATCATCATACTTTTCACTTCGATACCATCTCTACCTACACCAACTTAGTAGCTTATGGATACTCTTGTGTTAAAGAAAGTATTACTACACACATACCTCTTCCCTCACAGAAATCATCACCTTCCTACCATTCTTCATTTTCTCCTGACACCCCAAAACACCTGTTATACCATTCCTTTTTTTGATCACAATATAGTATATATGATATATATATATATATATATATATATAATATATATATATATATATATATATATATATTATATTATATATAATATATATATATTATATTATATATTATATATATATAATATTATATATATATATATATATATATACACTGTATATATAAAATCTATATTAATATTCAATATTTACTTTATTTAGGCCTAGAAGGGGTATTGGTACTACTGTATAATTTGAAGCATCCCTCTTTCTTATCACCAAATTGTTTGATGTATTCCATTAGGTTCTCTTAACAGAGTCAATTTCTATCTTTTAACAAACAAATTCTCTCAATTCTTAAACATGATGAATTGCCACACACGTACATGAGTGGCCAAATATACAAACCCATCTGATATCAAAAATGTTCACAACTAATAATACATTTGCTCATTGTCCAATTGTAGTTTATTCCTTTTTCCTAAATATTGAATATTTAATAACTAAATTTAATTACTAAATGAGTTTATGAACTAGAAAATTTTATCTTTAAGATAAAAATGAAGGATAGACAGAACAGTGATAATAAGGAAGTAGGGGGTTATAGATTGGTGGAATTATTACAGTATGTTGCAGAATTATTTAGAGATAATTAGCCATAGATTTTGAACATCCAAATCCATTCCAAGGAGTAGGACCCTCAAAAAATACTATAATGAAAATAAAACCATAAAATCAGTTGGTGGGAATGGTATTACAAAAGATAGCTGAATACAGAAGGAAAATTTGCTGTCAAGAGGATAGCAGCTTTTCTCTATATAAAACTCTGAATGTTTGGAATGTTTGAAAATAATTTTTTGAACAAATGGGTAAATCAATATTCATTCCAATAATACAAGAAATATTAGATGTAAAAACTTTATGCAGCTTAGCATTGAGTCAAGTAGCAAAGAACCTGCTAAGGGTAGTGATTTCAAGGACGAGGATTGAAATTAGATGATGAATTTCTGAACTAAAATTTAATTATCAATTGATTTGAAATATAAATATTAGAGGTAAAAAAAATGGAAGATTATAAACCATTTACATATTAAAAATTCAAAGTATATGAATTTTGGTTAGATTTATAAAACTCATATATTAGAGTGAAAAATCCTTCGTCTTATCTGCACAAGTAATTCTTAATATTTCTAATTTAGGAGGAGAAATAATAGTACTCAAAATGAGAAGTCGAAAAATTTACAAATCAAAATATTATTTCATTTTATTATTGGAATTTTGGGATTTTTCTTATTTATTTCTTAAATTATCTTTAAAAAAAAAAATAATAATAATAATTTGCTGTGTAATTTATTAAATTACAAGTGGCCATTTTTTATTTATTTATTGCAAAATGTTTATATGGTTGTGAGAAAAATTAGTCATTCTCTTCAAGGATTTGTATTAGGTCAGCAAAGCAAATTTTTTCTTAAGTTTTTAGAATTTGTTTTTTGATATATTTTATTATTATTATTATTATTATTATTATTATTATTATTATTATTATTATTATTATTATTATTATTATTGTAGAAAATGCAAAACTATTTCCATTTATGTGAAAACTGATAAATTTGAATAAAATTACATTGAACTGCGATATTTCCAACACAAATGAATCCAAAGCCAACTGTGTTTTGATCATGAATTAAAAGTAATATGGATTTTAGTCTGAGTTTTTCTTATATATTTTTTTAATTTTTAATATTTGGTGGTTACCATTTTTACATTTTAACATGTATTTATCTCATTTTTTTTTTTTTTTTTTCTTGGAATAAGTTTTTTTTTGTAAAGACAGTTTACTTAATCTTCAAACAAGATTACTTCCTTTCATGGAGCTTGAGCAAGTTTTGTTATGAATTTTGGTGGTATTTTATCCCAGTAAGTTTACGTGAAATCCTTTCATTTTATTTTTAGAATTTTCCTCACATTGAAACAAACTTCGCTTTACCAGAAAGCGTTAAAAATGAAGAATTAGATCAAAATTCAACCTTTAAATCAAAGTTGAGAGAACCAAATATTGAATTTGAGATAGAAGAAGATCCGGTCAACAATAAGATCATAAAACCCGATAATTCAGTGATGACTGGGAAAAGGTCGAGTACTCAACATGTAAAGGTGCAGTATTTTATTTTTGTTATACTATAAATTCAAATTAGGAATTATTATTATTATTATTATTATTATTATTATTATTATTATTATTATTATTATTATTATTTTTATTATTATGTTTTCCGATCCTATTTTTGATTTTTTTTATTTTTTTGGGGCTTTTTGCTTTTCTGCTAAACTTAAATTTGCTATCAAAGATACAAATCACATCCATTTTTACTCTTTTTTCCATTAAGTCTATGACCCATCCCCGGTATTGCCACTTTCTAGTGTACAGTGACTGGTCCTGTATATACACTCACATGAAAAAAAATTATTTTATTAAATTTCTTTTATAGAAATATAGGCGCAAGTTTCAAAAATGTGTCTTCATTGTTGAATAAAATACAAGACAAAGATTTAAAGGACGTACATTTTGAATCCGATGAAGAAGAATTATTTGCTGAACTTATGACGTCAGAATTTCCTTTCCAAGACATTTTTTTTTTTTTTTTAAGAACAAATAAAAAGGCAGTAAGGAAGCTACATGGGCCTAGTCCGAGCTGTCCCAGTCAGCAACAGAATCAGTCACCAAACAAACCATGCTCATGCAAATCCCACAAACCACCCTAGGCATGTCATAACTTTACAACCACACACAAAGTTTAAAACTGTTCATGCAAATTCATAATCACCCCAGGGCTTGTCATAACTACGTAATGTGCAAAAAGTCTACAACTAAAATAAAACGAAAAATGAATTCGAATTGACTGAAACCACACTACAAGCTTATAACTTTTATAGTAATAACATGCATTATTAACCTTAATAACTTCTCTAACTTCAAAACCCTACCAATTTGGCTTATCAAAATATGCTATATTATACCAAAACCATCCGATATACCTATCATCCTTTCTTAAATGGATGCATCGAAGTCGCACTCAACAACCTCCCGTGGCAAACTATTCCAAAATTTACAACCCCTGTTACTGAATGATGCTTTCTATATCAAGATGGCATGCCTTTTTCGTTAATTTCTTATTAGGCCCCCTAGTCTCCCGTCGTGCTCTACTATGAAGAATTATTGGTCTCCGTATTATCATAGATGTAAATATTTCTGACTTTTATCATATCCCCTCTGAGATATCGCCTTTGTACAGAAAAACTTTCTAACCCGTCAGCCTCTCCTCAAGCTCTTACCTCAAACCAGAAATCATCCTCGTTCTCTATGTTGCACTCCTCTCTAGCATATCTAAGTCTTTCTTTAAAATAAGGGGCCCAACTTGTGCACAAATTTACTCTAATACGGGCCTAAACATATCTATATACAGTTTAACTTTAACTTCCTTCCTCTGTTAACAACATTGCGATTAATATTATTGCCCTGCATCTTATTAGCTTATTCCTTGCTTCCACAAAACACTGATAGCTACTTTCAATTACTGCTTATAATCACACACCTAAATCTTTTACTTGGTTCACAGACTCAAGCCATCCATTTATATTGTATTTAAAACTTTTATTTTTGAAGTATAATGACGAACCCTACACCTTTTACTATTAAAATTCATTTGCCACTTATCTGCCCACGCAATTAGTTTATCAAGATCATTTTGAATCTTATACATACTTACTAAGGTAGAGCTACTAGTAGCCACTTTGGTTCATTCTGCAACTTAGAAACCTTGCTTTTAAGTTCCTGATCTAAATATTTTATATTATATGAGGAACAGTTAGTGTCCCCGCATTGACCCCTGTGGGAACACCACTCGTTCCACCATTTCACATGATACTTGATTGCCAATTTAGTTTATACACACTTATTTTTCTTATTTCACAACCACTCTTTAATCCAAACGCATGTACCCACTCCACCTATAACCACATGCAATAACTTCATCAGCTTATGTGGGGAACCATATAAAAGCCTTGCTAAAGTCTAAATATATAATATCAACTGGATCCCCTTGGTCAATGCAGTCAGTAATGTATTCCATAAATTCTAAAAGGTTTGTCTGACAGAACCTACTCTTTCTGAAACCATACTGTGAGTCGTACAATACCCTGTTATCTTGTACAACTACCAATCTGAAAGACATATAAAAAACAATCGGCACCAATTAAACATTATCAGTGCTGATTCATGACCCAATTCCTTCTTTGTTGATAGCTTGATCTGTTGTCATGATATTCACCAGAACATTGCTTAAAATTACGTAGTTATTACTGTCATCTCCAGACTACGTTGTTAACTCATGCAACTTATTTTTCATTTAACTGAATAATCAAAAAAACTTTTTATGGTTCCTCATCTTCCTGCACATTCTGTCATTGTTCCAAAAACAGCAATTCTAACTTTTTCTCTGTCCTCCAGCTTGTATCTCTGATAGTCTTACTTTATTAAGTTTTAAATCTTTGCTCAAACTGTTTACTTTTAATTCCACTTTAGATGATTCTGATGCTGTTGTTCCACCTTCTTCACCTCCCTCCATTTTAGTCTAAAATTGAAAATTCTTCTAAAGATGTAATTTTCTTCTCGTTTTCAGCTTAAATCTAAGAAGGCTTACTTTCCTTACGATGTTCCTCCAATAGTTTTGAAACCTTGTGCTCGTTTACTTTCCTTCCGACTTGGTAAATTGTTTTATCACTACGTATCATCATTAATTTTTCTATACTGTTAAAAACTGAGCTCATTTAACAAGTGCAGAAAATGGACACTGGAGTGCAAAACCATAAATTCCAAATCAACCTAACTATTTATTTCACCATGATATAATATAATATATATATATATAAAAGAGGCGTGAGATAGTATGGTATAGTATATATGTTATATATGGGTGCGTTATATATATATATGGCGTATATATATATATATATATATATATATATATATATATAGCAGTTATATATATATATATATATATATATATATATATATATATGCTATATATATTATTATATATATATATATGTATAAGTATAAAATAGTTTTTATAGTGTAAGAATAAATAGAGCTGAAAGTGATTGGTTAATACTAATAGCGGAGTGGAGTGATGTAGGGATGTGTTATGTCTCCTTGATTAACTTAATTTGTATATGGATGGGTTTATGAAAGAATCAGAGTTGGGGTGGCAGGGGATGGTGTTAGAATGATGGAGAATGAAATGAGTGTGGAGGGCAGTCCTATACATTTGATTTGGGTTTTTAAAAGAAAGTGAACTTGTTGAGCTTATACTGCAGAGAGATTCGCTAGGGTGTGTGTGCGCTGAGGGCCTGCGCAAAACGCGGATAAGAGTAAAGTTATGGTTGTGAGTGAGAATACCCTCAGTGCTATGTTAGAGCAGAGCCAGCTGAAATCAAGTGCCTTGAGTTTCAAATATTTAGGGTATGTTGATGCAGGCCAGAACTGACTGATGAGAGTGTAGCAGGAAAGCTAGAAATTTAAGTATGAAGGTGGCTGGTGCACTAAAATCGTGAATGTAAAGGACTAAGTCTTGAGTGCGCTAGAGTCCCATTAGGTATGTTGTTACCGTTAGCCAGATGGCAGCAGACTATATTCCGAACAAGAAGTATAGATCTAAAGTTCAATGTGTTCAGATGGCAAATCTTAGCATGTTAGGTGCAGAAGAATTATCAGCGAGGAATGAACTTGCTGAGAAAGCTGTGGTGAAATAAACGCAGTGGCGCGCCGAGATGCTCAATGGCGGTGAGAGCCAGCCAGGACGGCAGTGGCGTGGAACCCGCCGGCTGGGCCGGTCAGGCCGTGTGCCACGCGGGCCAGCCTGGCTGCGGATCCTCCTTCTGACCATGGATTGTCTGGTGACGAGTTCACTACCAGTGTGCGGGCTGACTTTGCCGCACTTTTCACAGCTTTTCCTTCCGATGGTCGCACCTGCCTCAGTCTAGCAAAGAGGAAGAAGAAAGAAAGAAAGAAATATATATATATATATATATATATATTGAGGTTATATATAGTATATATATATATAAAGAAGATATATATATATATATATGTATATATATATATATAGTTATATATATATATTAGATATATATATATATAAAGTATATATAAGGTCTTTCTTTCTTTCTTTTCTTCACCTTCCTCTTTGCCCCAAGATTGGGGGTAAGGTGCTGTACAAGCATCGGAAAAGAAAAGCAGTAGGAGAACATGACAAACGTCGAAAAGAAAGCCCAGCCTTACCGCCCCCTGTACCATTAATTAGTGATAGAGCTCGTCACAGACAGAAAATCCACCCTAGAGCATCATGTGTAACGCGACGGACCCTCACTATGGTAAATCAAGTCAATGTAAGGGTTCATCCCCTGGCCCAGGTGGGCCACAACCATGCCCCCATACAAAACCCAGCCATTCTCTCCTATCATGCACCTTTATTCTCGCCTCTGCCAAACTCACATTTCTCTCCTTCAGACATTCGTTCACCGACTCAATCCACTTTCTCTTCGGGCTCCCAGCCGGTCGGTTCCCAACACACTCACCACTATACATCCGCTTAACCAACCTAAATTATAATCCATCTTTTTCCACATGACCAAACCATCTCAACATATTTCTACAATTTATTATTCTCTCTCATTTACCCCCTTCTTCACACCACACACCATTCTCTCCCTAATGAGTTCATTCCTCTTTTTATCAATTTTTCTCATATATATATATATATATATATATATATATATATTATGATATATATATATATATATATATAATAGCAATAGTATCATTGAAAAGTTCGTTCTTACGTAGTTATGTATGAGCATATATATATATATGTTAAGTTGGTGAGCATATATATATATATATATATATATATATATCTTTCTTCTTCTTCTTCATCTTCCTCTTTTGCCCCAAGATTGGGGGTAAGGTGCGCCACATGCATCGAGCATCGGAAAAAAAGCAGTAGGAGAACATGACAAACGTCGAAAAGAAAGCCCAGCCTACCTCCCCCCCTCTTGTACCATTAATTAGTGAGAGCTCACCGCTTGACAGAAAATCCACCTCTAGAGCATCATGGGGACCGCGACTTCTGACCCTCACTAGCAAGTGGGGGGTTCAAGTCAATGCAGGTTCATCCCCTCGGCCCAGGTGGGCCACAACTGCCCCCATACAAACCCCGCCATTCTCTCCTCCTATCATGCACCTTTATTCTCGCCTCTGCCAAACTCATTATTTCTCTCCTTCAGACATTCGTTCACCGACCAATCCACTTTCTTCGGTCTCCAGCCGGTCGGTTCCCAAACATTTCCACTATACATCCGCTTAACCAACCGGCTTTCATTCATCCTTTCCACATGACCAATAAAACAATCTCAACATACTTTCATTATTCTCTCATTTACCCCTTTTCTTCACACACCACAACTCTACTTAATACGTTCATTCCTCACTTTCTTTATTAATTTTTGGCCACACTCCAAAGCATGCCCCCTAAGATAGAGTATATATATATGCAGCAGCAGTATGGAGCATATATATATAGTAGTTATATATATATATATATATATATATATATATATATATATATATATATATATATATATATATATATTTATATATACATATATAGAGCAGCATAGTATATAAGAATAGCATATATATATATATATATGGTTATATATATATATATACATATATATGTTATATATTATATATGTAATAGAGATCTATATATATATATATATATATATATATATATATATATATATATATATATATATATATATATTTTTTTTTTTTTTTTTTTTTTTGAACAGACCATCATTGGCGATGCTGGTGAAGAAGAAAAAGTTTCCAACGTGAAAAGGACTTTAAGAAACAGACCTCAAACATCAGTAGCACATGAGGAAAGGATTAACAATAATAATTGTCAAAACTTCTGTTGCAAATATTGTAATTTAAATTTTAAAAGCAATGATGAGTTGAATAGTCATCTGGTCTTGCATAATGGAAAGTTTAAATGTACCTATTGTAATGGTGAATTCAAGCATAAATCAAGCTTGAAACGTCATCTGCTAATTCACAGTAATATTAAATTATTTAAATGTTTTGAGTGCAACTTTGAATCCAATCATAAATCAAGCTTAAAACATCATCTGCTAATGCACAGTAATATTAAATTATTTAAATGTGCTGAGTGCAATTATGAATGTAACCAGAAACCACAATTAAAAATCCACATTCTTAATCATGCAAATATAAAGCTATTTAAATGTTCTGAATGTAGCTATGGATGTAATGATAAAAAATCTTTAAAATTACATATGCGCAAGCATCAAAAGGTAAAATTATTTAAATGTTCTGACTGTAGCTATGAATGTAATAACAAAGGGAGTTTAAAAATCCACATGCTTAATCATGCCAATATTAAATTATTTAAATGTGCTGAGTGCAATTATGAATGTAACCAGAAACCCCAATTAAAAGTCCACATGCTTAATAAACATGCAAATATAAAATTATTTAAATGTTCAGAGTGCAACTATGAATGTAATTTAAAAATGTCTTTAAAATCACATATGCGTAAGCATGAAAAGGTAAAATTATTTAAATGTTCTGAGTGCAGCTATGAATGCAATCAAAAAGGAAGTTTAAAAATTCACATGCTAAATCATGCAAATATAAAATTATTTAAATGTTGTGAGTGCAACTTTGAAAGCAATGCGAAACGCGACTTGAAAAGGCACATGCTTATACACGGGAAAGTAAAATTATTTAAATGTTCTGAATGCAACTATGAATGCGTTCATAAACAATACTTACAAGGACACATGCTTATACATAGAGAGGTAAAATTATTTAAATGTGCTGAGTGCAATTATGAAAGTAACCAGAAACGAGAATTAAAACTCCACATGCTTAAGCATGCAAATATAAAATTATTTAAATGTTCAGAGTGCAACTATGAATGTAATGTTAAAATGTCTTTAAAATCACATATGCGTAAGCATGAAAAGGTAAAATTATTTAAATGTTCTGACTGTAGCTATGAATGTAATGACAAAGGGAGTTTAAAAATCCACATGCTTAATCATGCAAATATAAAATTATTTAAATGTTCTGAATGCGGATATGAAAGCAATCAAAAAGGACACCTTAATGTACACATGCGTCAACATGGAAATGTGAAATTATTTAAATGTTTTGAGTGCAATTATGAATGCAATTACAAGCAGCAATTAGAATCGCACTTGCTTAATCACGCAAACATAAAATTATTTAAATGTTCTGAGTGCAGCTTTGAAACTAATAGGAAAAGTGAACTAAAAATCCACCTTCTTAATCATACGAATATAAAATTATATAAATGTCGTAAGTGCCCCTATGCAAGTAATCGCAAAGCATACTTTGAAAACCACATGCTTAATCATAAAGGTATAAAATTATTTAAATGTTCCGAATGCAGCTATGAAAGTAATTGGAAAAATTACTTTAAAGTACACATGCTTAATCATACAAAAAAAAATTTATATAAATGTTGTAAGTGTAGCTATGAATCCAATCATAAAGGACATTTTAATAAACACTTACTTAGGCATGGAAAAATGTAAGTTATTTAAATGTTCCAAGTGCAGTTATGAATGTGATCACAAGGGACACTTAAGATCGCGCGCGCGCGCGCACACACACAATGCTAAATATAAATTAATGCATGGCTGCAATTCTATTACACATGATGGGGGAAATGGCAACACACACACAGAGTAAAGACGGAGTTGTGGATGGAGCTTCCCCTTCCCCCCACTCCTTTTTTTTTCCTCATAAAAGTTCTAACCTCGTGGCATGTCCCTATTCAAGGAAGAGAATTTCTGTAGGTAATTGCTACCTAGGATGGATGAACCCTGGTCCTATGCCTCACGACTCGGTAGGGCAACCATTGAGCCAAGGAAATTTTCCCTATGAAATATTTTTCATATTTGTAATTATAAATGAAAATAAAAGAATCTTAAAAGCGAATAACTTTAAAATGATAGAGCTGGAGCCGGAGTTGCGTAATATAAAATTAGTCATAGTTGAAAGTAGTAGGGAAAACGGGGTGGGGCTACCTGAACATTTGCCCCCCCCCTTCAGTCCCCCCAAATATGCTGGTAGACGCTTCGCTCCCCGTTTCCCCCATAAGTTTTTAAGTCTATGACACAATGAAACCGAAACACTAAAGTGTTGCTGACTTACGGGTTACAATGCCAATACTTTGTTGAAAATTGAAAAAATATATATATATTAAAAACTTCATAATATATTTAGTTTTATTTTAATTTTTTATTTCCATTTAAGTTAAATCACTTAAATATACAAAAAAAATAAAAAAAAATAAAAAAAAATAAATAAATCGAGTAAAAAAATCGTTGATTTTTTTCATTTGATTATTTTCTTGCCATCCCTGTTTTTTATAGATTATTTTATTATGCAAATCAATTGTCAGAAAGTTTAACAAAAGAGAAATTCACATTAAATGAATTGAAGCGGCGCACGAAACGCGAAAGCGTTTCGCACGATAAATGCGAAAACGGCTAAACACCCAAATTCCGAGGGCTGAACGAAGTACG
>JABUQX010132790.1:35000-50573 GCA_015478945.1 Trachelipus rathkii | reverse complement strand
CCCGCATATATATATATATAACATATATATATATAATATATATATATATATATATATATATATATATATATATATATATATATATATATATATATATATATATATATATATATATATATATATATATAAAACACTTCCGTAGGCTGTATCCCCGACGTTAGTACTTAGTAAGTTAGGGGTTTTAAAGAAGTAAGTTTAAAGGAATCGTATTCGACGAGTTTTCTTCGTCGCATACAAGTCTACTGTTTTTTTCTAGAAAATCCTCGGTTGGAATCTCAGACCCCTCGATGCTTATCATCATAAATCCATTAAGGTTTCTGGCAGCATTTTATATCTTGTCATAATTAGTGTTCGGTTCATAGTACTGAACGATCTTTCTACTGAGGCTGTCGTTACAGGAATGACAAGAAGGATTTCACAGAGCTTTTGTAACTCGCAATATCCCACGTCCGCTTCCATTATTTTCGACAATGGACTTTCATCTGCTTTAAATATTTCGCTTTCGAGCATGGAATTGATATAAAAATTGAAGGATTTCAGGTCAGTTAGTACACCTTCCGCATTAAGCATCGGAAATCTGTCACAAAATTTTCTAACTTCAATATCCGGTAAATTTGTTAATGACTGTGAAACGTCTCAAAGCGACTAGCAAATATCATTATATCAATTGATTTTTCGTTGAACCTTTCTTCAATTTCTTCGATTACACCAGCGCCGGATAGGCCCATCCCCGCCCATGCATTTTTTTCATCTGCAGCAATCAGGCGCACTTCAGATGCAAACTTCTCCATTATTTTACACACAACGTTTTTTTTGTAAGTAATAATTGACGTCCCCACACTGATTTGCAATATTTTGCAGGTGCAAATTTGTTCCAGTAATTAGGGGAGTGACTTTTGTCATACTAAAGTCCTTCTTTGCAAATCATTGCTAAGATAAGAGAGTGCACTAAGAAGTTCATTCATTACATAACAGGTTACAAGGAAACTCATTTCTGATTTCCAGTAAGAATCCCCCTGCAAGTGATGCAAGGTATGTCCCTTCTTTGTGGATATGCTCACAAGCCATCAAAATTGATTTTAAAGCTTCTGAAGACAGCATTCACTATCTATAATGAGATAAAACCATCTCACTTCAATGCATTCTGGAATCTTGAGGATTGGATCATTGATTGAATATCATGCAAAATATTTTCTTTTTTTGGCGACTTGCTAAACAGATTGTAAATGTCTTTCAAAATATAAAAAAAAAACTTTTGGCCTTCTGCTTTTTATTTCTACAGGAGGCTGCTGCCAGGGACAATATATGTGCTCTACAGTGTATATAGAGAACTTCTTTGTTTGCCTTTTCTGAAAGCCTTTTTCTTACACCTCCAACTTTTCCAGCCACATTAGAAGAACCATCAAATCCAAAAGCAATAATGTTGTCATAATAATTAAATCAAGATCAGTCACTCCTTATCAATAGTATTTGCAATAGTTTCTGCTTTTCCATTGAATATTTTAATTGACAAGAACTTTTCTACGGAATTTTTACCCTCCACTCTCTAAACATTATACTTAGCTCCATTTCATTTCTTAAAGAAGTGTTGTCATCTGCTAAAACGGAGAAATTCTTGTTTTTTTTTTTTTTCAATGTTTTTTTCAACTCATCTTTCAAAACTTTGCCCATATATAGCAAGTTCACCGGCAGTGTTCTTGCTGCTATAATTCGACCTATCACTCTAATCTTTTCTCCATGTTTTAAAATCATCATTCAATTTGCTCAAAATATTTTCAATCAAACTCTGATATTTAATAGTGTAAGCTACTTCTTCCTTTTACCAAAAAAAAATATAACTTTCGCAAAAGTATTTTAAACCTTTTCCTATTTAATTAAGTCTCTTTCACTTTCACTCTACTGAACAATTTGAGCGTGAATCGGTTTATTCATAGCCTGTCTCCTGAGGTTTTCCATTTCTACACTTTACTTATAGTGTGAGCTGAAGAGTGTTCATGCTTCTCTAACTTCTGTTTTTTTCTAAAGTTTTCGAAAGTTGTGAATGGAACGGTTATGAATACTCTATCCCACCTGTCTTTTGTAGAACATTTGCATCATTTTTCATGAAATTTTGGCACAGTTTACAAAATGCGCCTCGTTTTTCTTCACTGTATGCCAGCCAACTATATTTCTGTTCCCATTGTTTATTGTACTAGCGTTGTTTGTCAGACGATTTTGCGGAATGTAAGCTGGATGATCCTGCACCTTTATTTTCAACATTTTTTAAATCAGTAGGTTTAATTTGTGAAAATTGATACGTTTGCGGCGTTTCCTCTCGGTTTTTTACTAGGTCCTGCTGCTGCGCTACTGAAATAAGAGTTTATTGTTCTCCTCATGATCCCGAAAAGAAAAGAGGTACCTATGAAAAGTTAAAAAAAAGATAGCGCCACACACACACACACACACACACACACACACACATATATATATATATATATATATATATATATATATATATATATATATATATATATATATATATATATATATATATAAATATATATATATATATATATATATATATATATATATATATATATATATATATATAAATATATATATATATATATATATATACATATATAAGAGATATATATATATATATATATATATATATATATATATATATATATATAGAGAGAGAGACGAGTTTAGGGAAATTAGACAGTGGATGAAAGAAGGAATGGATTGGACAGAAATGGAAGGAAGATGGAATGGAATAATGGATAAGAGAGAGAGAGAGATATATATATATATATATATATATATATATATATATATATATATATATATATGAGATCATGAAAAAATAAACACTAATAACTTTATATTAACTAAGGCACTCCTTACTAATAGGACCGTCTCCGAAAGAAATTTAAACTCATATACCTATTTTCTCACATAACGTTCTCAAGCGTCCACGGACTTCTCAGAAGTCAGAATTGACAACTTTGTTATTTTATGGCCATATCTAGCAAGTTTCCATGCATTCTGGCTGATTTTATTATTTATGGCTAGATCATATAGATTTAAACATACTTTTATATTTATTTGCTTTATTTTGTAATTATTAAAATATTAATTCATGATCGATTTTCTCCGGGGGGCACTCGACTGTCTCCGGGGGGGCAAAGCCCCCCCGGAAGTATGCCTGAAAGAAACACTGGATAAGAGGTTGAATGGATTAGAGGTGGAATAGATAAAAGATGGAATGAATAATAGGTTGAATGGATAAGAGATGGACTAGATAATAAATTCTTTGATTTGAATCAAGGGGAAGTTGAGCGAGTTGGCTGAGCTCATTACCTCTCTACCGGGATCATAAATTGAATTTTCAGCCGATTTTGACTCTAAATCAAGTGTCTTAAAACGTTGAAGCCAGGAATATTTTCGAATTTTCAATTTTCAAAACTGTTTTTGAGTCGAATGATTTCAACCAAAGTTAGATGGGTCCATTACTCAGTGATTTTCGATTTTTTGTTTATTATGTGTCTGTTTCCAAACCCATTGTTTTTGATTTCAAAAGTGGTACTGATATTTACTCATCCGATCAAACGAAATTCTTCAGGCATATGTAACGAAAGACAATATTTTTACCGCTAGATACCCCTTGCATTTGCAATAATAGGTTTGGATTTGTTCTGGAACAAATTTTTCAACAAAAAAAATTTTGAAATTTTTTTAAATTTCTTTTTGAGTATACAAAAAATTATTTAAGTAAAAAAGATGCACCTTGCTTGATTGTACAAGCCCTGAAAATTTTGATGTTGATCAGATGAGTAAAAAAAATATATCAATTCTTTTAACTTTTTTCAAATTAAAAAAAATGGGTTTGGAAATTGGACAACGCTGAGCACAAAACTCAAAAAATCGAAAATGTTCTATGCAATTATTGTAGGTAATGGACCCATCTATGTATATTTCAAGTTTGAAGTCATTTCTGAAAAAAAAATTCGAAAGTTGATAAGAAATTGTCAAAACATGATTATGAAAATTGAAATTCTGAAAGAATGACTACCACAGAAAAACACCAGAAAACAACGTTTTCGAGGGCAAAAGCTAAGCAGTTTGGTGCGTTTTAGGGTCAAATTACAGGCAACTCTGGAATTTTATGTCCATTTTAAGGAGGAAATGGGGCTCAGCCCGAGCCAAAATTGATCCTCCTTGGATTCAATTGGAAACCCTTTCCAGATAGATCCGGGAATAAATTCATATTCCCATCGTTAATGTCAGGATATACCTGAAGAAAGGGAGAGTGGTGGAGTAGTTACAATTTGCTCTTTACCCACTTCCGAATCCTCTCTCCTCTCTATCAGTGAGGAGAGACTGGGAAAACCATTGGCATTAATAGAAACGGTAAAGGGCATGTTCCAGTTCAGCATCTCATAAATTCCTCCTCGCATTTCTTACCTATATATATATATATATATATATATATATATATATATATATATATAGTATATATATATATATATATATATATATATATATATATATATGTGCATGATGTTAACTCCTCAAAGAGCATCTATAGAAAGCACGAGCAAAGGAGTTGCCCCCAATATATGACATATATTACATATATATATATATATATGAGCATACATATAAGAAAGAGTGAGTGAGGAGTGAGAAAGAGAAAGAAAGAGGAGAGAGAGGAGGAGGAGGAGGAGAAAGAGGAGGAGAGAGAGAGAGAGAGTGGAGAGAGAGAGAGAGAGAGAGGGTAATGGAAACAGGAAATATTTGGTAATTAGATTATTTCTTGCAAAGATTAATCATAACTTAAATTAAGTATTGAAATAAAAATTCGAAATTAAATTTTGAAATTTTTCAAATGTCAAAATGTTCAATTTCAATTCATAATTATGAGAGATTCTCAAGTGTAAAGATTTCTTTGATTTTATCTTCTTCCGATTTTTCTATTATTCTTAAAAAACATTAAAACAGTTCTTTTATTTCTATACTAGGTATTCTATCCTATCCATCCATCCATCCATCCATCCATCTATATACCATCCATCTATATCTATCCATCTATCTACCAATCCATTCATCTATCCATCTATCCATCCATATATCCATCTATCCATCTATCTATCTAATATCTATCTATCTATCTATCTATCTATCTATCTATCTATCTATCTATCTATCTATCTATCTATCTATCTATCTATCTATCTATCTATCTATCTATCTATCTATATCTATCTATCTATCTATCTATCTATCTATCTATCTATCGCCCTGCGGACTATTTTCTCGAAATAAAAATTCTTCTGAGAAACCCCTTTTCTCTACATCCGACTGTATCTCGACACTCTTACAAAAAACCGATAGAGTGGATGTTGGTGACGACTGAGATAACGACGGATATTACGACTTTGTTGATCAATCTCGATGGAAAGATAAATATACGCAATTATTGACTAAAATTAACTTGTTAAAACGTTACTTTCCTCTGTATTACGCCATCAAATCGAATTTTACGGCGATCGTGGCAATTCATCCGAATCGTAAAAAATTTCCTCTATTAATTTTTTTTATTTTAGTTTTTCTTTTGGTCAGGTTGTTATTGTCTGAGTCTCCTCACAGCATATATATACATATATATATATATATATATATATATATATATATATAGTATATATATATGCTATATATATATATATATATATATATATATATTTCAATCTTTCTCACCAAGCGCCTCCGTGTAGGGTCATCCCTTGTGTTTCTCCACAGGACCCTCTCTTCGTACAGTCGATGTTCCTCCACCTGATCCAGCGTCCAACCCCTCTTCGCCACCGCCGCCGCCACTCCATCCTTCCATCTTTTCCTTGGTCGTCCCGTCGGTCTTCCACCTGCAGGCTGCCATGCATAAAATCTAGCTGGGTATCTCTCTTCATCCATCCTTCTGATGTGTCCATACCATCTCAGTTGTTGTCTCTCGATCAGATCCTCCACGACCTCGACCCCCAACCTCCTCTCTATCTCAGCATTCTTCTTCCCCTTCTGGTCACCCCCCACTATCAACCTCAACACCCTCATCTCCGCCACGATCTTACTCCATGTTCTACTGGCTGTAAGTGTCCAAGACTTCGACCCAAACAAAAGTACTGGTCTCAGAATCGTTTAATTAATAAGCGTTTTAACCTGTCTCGTCACATGTCTGTTTCTCAGCATGGAATACAACTGACCCACTCCTCTAGAGTAGTTCCTTATTCTTTCCTCTATTTCACCCTCCATCATTCCACAGCTGTTTACCGTAACTCCCAAATACTTAAAGTTCCTCGCATCTTTTATTCTTTCCCCACCGATCTCTATGTTTAAGCTCTCCTTCCCTAGCTATCTTCATCCCTTCAGTCTTTCTCATATTCATCCTCAGTCCCCTCCGTCGCAGCACCTCCTCCCATCTAATCAGTATTCTCTGTAACGTCTCCCTGTCTCTTGCAACTAGAGCAATATCGTCCGCATACGCCATTACAACAATCTCATTCTCCTCCACCCCAATCTCTCTCTAGCATACACTTATCCATATACAGGATAAACAACAACGGTGACAACACTCCTCCCTGTCTAGCACCTGTCTTCACTCCAAACCACTGTCCTATCCCATACGCTGTTCTAACGACACTTTCACTTACTGTGTAAAGTCCCCTTATCACTCTAATCAACTTGGGTTCTATCTGTTAGTAGCGATCCTCGAGTGTCTCCCAAAGTTTTACCCTAGGTACACTGTCAAATGCCTTCTCTAAATCCACAAAAGCCACATACATTTCCTTATCCCACTCCCAGCTCTTCTCTATCATCATTTTCAGAGAAAATATCAGATCCACTGGTCCTCTTCCGCCTGGCATACTGCGCTTCATTCAGCTTGCCCTCGACTCCCGTCCTGAGCCTTTTCTCCAATAACCTTTCATATAACTTCATGACATGCGGCAGCAACGATATGGCCAATAATTGAAACAGTCACCACTATCTTCCTTTTTGAACACCGATCATACTCTCACTCCGCAGGTACTCTCTCCACTCTCCAGAAATCATTAAACATCTTCAATATCCATCGCATGACCTCCTCACATCGCATTGTCTCCACTGGCATCCCATCACATCCTGGGCTCTTCCCATTTTTCATATTCCCCATTGCCATCTCCAACTCTTCCATTGTTATCGCACCCTCATCCACGTTTATTCGGAGCTGTTCCTCTCTGCATTCCGGAGGGTTCTCATCTCCTTCCTCCTGATTATATAACTCTGAAAAGTACTCTCCCCACATATCACTGATTTCATCAGGGTCCACTCTTAACCTACCCTCCTTATCCTTTACTGAGTGTGCAACAGTCGACTCCTGTCCTCGTAGGTTTTTTGCCATGTTATACATTAATTTCTTAGTTCCACCCATATCCTGTCTCAGTTGTTCACCCATCCTCTCCCACGCTTGCTATATCGCTCTCCTTTTTATGGTCTCAGCCTCATTTCTATTTACCACATATTCCGCTCTTGTCTCAGGGGATCTTCTTTTCATCCATGCTCTAAACTTTTTATTTTTCTCCTTTACTGCACGAGCAACTCATCTGTCCTCAATCACGCAGTCTTTTCTTCTGAGTCTGTCTCTTTAATTCCCCAGCGTATCTTTTCTGCACATGTTATCATTTTAAATATCCCATTCTCCTTCTACATCTACAACATTCTCCTCTTCCTCTGGTATAATATCACGGACTCTTTCTACAAAAACCCTTTTCACTTCATCCTCCTTTAATCTCTCTACTGCTATCCGCTCTCTCGTTACCATCTTTGCTGGTAACGGGGTTTTTAGATTTAATATCCCTACCACCAAACGATGGTCCGAATCCAGCGACACTGATGGTATACTTTTCACGTCTCTTACCACCTTCCTGTTGTTAATTAGTATAAGGTCAATCATTGACTTATCCGTATAGTCCTCAACAATACTATTCCACCTGTACCAGGTCCATTTATGCGAGTCCCTATGCGCAAAGTATGTGTTCATCACTGCCAACCTATTGCTTACGGCAAAATCCAACAACCTCTCCCCCTCCGCGTTTCTTACTCCTATTCCAAACGCCCCCACTGCTCTCTCGGTTCCTATGTGCGCATTCAGTATGCAGTCCCTCGTACACACTTTGCAACTGTTCATAAAAAACATTCTTTTCTTCCTGTGGCCTTCCTTGGTGTGGTGCATAGACCTGTATTATACCCACACGTCTCCTTTTCAGTCTCAGTACTATTGCAATTATTCTTTCATTTTTGAAGACGATGTCCTCAACTCTGTCTGCCAAATCCGGGGTCAGGAACAATGCCACCCCGTACTTTCTCTCCTCATCTCTCCCCTTGAATATCAGTTGGTAATCATTATGTATTCTCCTCCTCCCCTCACCCTTCAACCTCGTCTCGCATACACCAAGAACATCCAGTGTCCTCTCCTCCATCATACCCACAACCTCCTCCTCCTTTCCCTCCATTGTACTAGCATTAATAGTTCCTATACGGAACTTATCCCTGTGTAGTCGAGTTCGTAGTCCATTTTCATGCCTTGTCAACAACCGAAAAGATCCGTCCTGGTTCCGAGGCATCACAAGCGCGTCTTGAGCCACAACAATCCACCGCCGGCTGGCTAGGCCTATCACGGCTTCTTTTTCTGGACTGGTATTTTGTCTTCTCCCGGACATGTATAGCCCCCAATTGGGTTACAGAGCTCTCTCCACAGTCTCCAGGCACATGTCCAGTCAAATTAAGCCACAGCACCACTGCAAGGTAACCAGCCCATTATCATGGTAGATGGAGCCCCATGATCGCCGTAGATATATATACTATATATATATATATATATATATATATATATATATATATATATATATATATATATATATATATATATATATATATATATATATATATATATATATATATATATAATTTGCGTGTAATTCATTTTTGCTCTCTAGGTTTGGATAGCTTCCAGGGGTAAGGCATCTTGTTATTATTTGTTTTTGGAGTAGGCACAACCTGCACAGTTTGTGGACGGAGTAATGAGTAAGTCCTACAATTTGATCTCTAGAGAACTGGATTGAAACAGCACCCTTTTACAAGTTCACACACTAGGTAAGCTACTTCTTATCCCCTCACCTAAGAGGTTTATATATATATATATATATATATATATATATATATATAAGGAGTATATAGCATATAGTGAAGAGCAGATACCTCTATGTCTTATATATATATATATATATATATATATATATATATATATATATATATATATATATATATATATATATATATATATATATATATATATATATATATAGGCAAAAAAGTTTTTTTTTTTTTTTCAAAAAAAACTACGCTTTCCACTTTTTTTTTAGTTAGTTTTTATGATGTTTTTGTATTAGTAATATTATTCACTCAATTTATTATCATTTTTATATCAGATATAAAATGGTTGGGGAATATCTTTCTTTTGGTTTATAATTTTTTTGACACGGATAAAAAAAAATATTCAAATATTCAAAAAAAAAATTTCTCCAAAATCTAAAATGTGAATAACTTTTTTTTTTTTATTGCACAAATTTTAAATTTTGTTTCAGATTTTGATATGATTTGGCAAGTTCTTTCTTGTGGTCTTTCTTACATCATAATCCCACCAGATATAAAGTTTAAATATAAAAGAAAGGATGTTATAGGAGAGTGTTTGTTTATGCAAAAAAAAAAAAAGTATTTATAAATTTTTTAAAAACACTGATTACATATCTCTCTCTCTCTCTCTCTCTCTCTCTCTCTCTCTCTCTCTCTCTCTCTATATATATATATATATATATATATATATATATATATATATATATATATATATATATATATATATATATATATATATATATATATATATATATATATATATATATATATATACTACAATTCAGCACAAACGGACTACACAATAAAACCAAAGAAATAGAAGTCTTTATAAAACAACAAAACATACACAAAGCCATAATACAAGAAGCCCACCTACCCGATAACTATCCAGAACTAGATTTTTATAGCTATGATGCCATATCCACACCCCAAACCCCCCAAAACCACACACTACTAACCCTCATACACAACTAACTCACTACCATTCATAAACACCACCTTACAAACCACAACGGCATTTAACGACAAAACCATAAAAACACAATATTCAGTACTGAAATTAAAGGGACTAACAATATTACTTGATTTCCATTTATGAGGTTATGTGTCCTAATAGAAACTAACATACACACTATTAACGTGCTGATTTACCGCGGTTTGCGTAATATACGTGTTTGAAGTGTGGACCGTCACGCTGTTGACAGTGTTTATATCGTTCATGGAGATTCTCAGGAATATCCCGGAAGGGAGGTTGCTCTAGACCTCTGCAAAAGGAAACGATTTGATCCCGTGAGGTAGGAACAGTTTTTGCTGGATCTACAATGTTGAGCACACTCTTCTTTAACATTCCCAACAAGTAGGCACCAGGTGGTGTAATATTGGGGAGGGGAATGGGATGGGTGTGGAAAGTCACTGACACGTAATATAATTCATCCCGTAAAGATTTCCTACAGCATGGCTAGAGATTCTCGAGAGCGGTATGGCTGGTAGACCCGTCCTTGTCAATACCATGGTTTATTCATGTAAAGGCAACTTGCACGACAGAACTATCTCAAATCCTGCAGAAATGGTCCGATCATCATTTCATTGTAGCGTTCTTGGTTGACAATAAGAACATTGTCCTCCTCATCATCAATGAAATAGAGAAATAATAGACCATGTGCTAGGACAAGTGGACAAGTCCAGGGTTGTGGAGTCGGTTCAAAAATTTTCCGACTCCGACTCCGACTCCACCCTCTTCAAAATTACCGACTCCGACTCCGACTCCGACCTCTTGAAAATTACCGACTCCGACTCCGACTCCACCCTTTTGAAAATTACCGACTCCGACTCCGACTCCACCCTCTGGAAAATTGTATATATATATATATATATATATATATATATATATATAGAAGTATATTAATATATATATATATATATATATATATATATATATATATATATATATATATATATATATATATATATATATATATATATATATATGAGGGTTTGTTGTTTGTTACCTGTGTTAATGTATAGTAGTGAGACTATGGTCTGGAATAAGAGGTATAGATCCAAAGTACAATGTGTTCAGATGGATAATAATAGGGCGTGTTAGGTGAGAAGAATTAATAAAATGAGGAAATGAACATATTAGAGAGTGTGTGGTGGGAAGAAATGGGTAGATGAGAGAATCAGTGAATACGTTGAGAGATGGTTTGGCCATGTGGAAAGGATGGATGATAGTTGGTTGGTTAAGCGGATGTATAGTGTTTAGTATGCTGGGAATCGACCGGCTGGGGAGACCGAGGAAAAAGTGGGATTGAGTCAGCAAAAGGATTCCTGAAGGAGAGAAATTTGAGTGGCGGGGGTTTGTGAGAGGGTATGGTTGTGGCCCACCTGGTTCAAGGGTGAACCCTACATTGGCGAGATACCACAGTGAGTGGGGCCGTGAAGCCTAGGGGTGGATTTTCTTACTGCGACGAGTTCTCCCACTAAAAGGTATAAGGGGCGGGTAAGGTTGAGCTGACTTTGTCATATAATTCCTACTATTTTTCTGTTTCTGTATATTATCGCGGGTGGGGTGGTGATATTGATAATTATATATATTATATATATATATATATATATATGAGTTATATATATATATATATATATATATATATATATAGTTATATATATATATATATATATATATATATATATATATATATTTATATATATATATATATAGTAGTATATATATTATATAGCAGTATATATATATATATATAGTGAGAAGGGGTGGTGGATAATGGAGAGAGAGAGAAAGAGAGAGGAAAGAGAGGCAGTATGGATATATATATATTACTAATAAAGGGTAGGGTCCAATATTTGCTTCGAGCTGAGCCCAATTTCACCACCCCTAAAGGTGGACATAATATTCTTAATTTTCTTTCAGATAATTTTGATGGGGAAAAAGCAAACTGTAGCTTTTTTCTCGACCTCTAAAACGTCGTTTTCGAATGTTTTTTTCTGTGTCTGTAGTAATTCTTTAAGAATTTTCATTTTTTCAAAATCTTTGTTTTTGACATTGTTCTTTTCAACTTTTACCATTTTTTTCGAAATGACTTCAAACTTGAAATATACATAGATGGGTCCATTAGCTACAAAATACACGAAATGAGAAATAGCCTTTCTAAAGAAAAAATTCCTAACTCCTTCAGCCTCCCCCCCCATAGCTCTTACCCCTCAAAGCCAGAAATCATCCTTGTTGCACCACTTTACACTCTTCAACATACCTAGGTCTTTTCTTAAATAAGGGGCCCAAACCTTGGCCCCATACCCAAATTTAACTAAAATAGCTATTATACAGCTAATACTTATAACTTTGTTAGTTTTGTAAACTATATTGCGATTTATTATACTTAACATCTTATTAACTTTATTCCTTGCTTCCAAACACTGATAGTTAGTTTCAGATTGCTGCTTATACTCACATCTAAATCTTTTTTTTTTTTTGGTCCACAGACTCAAGCCAATCCCCATTTATATCGTAGTTAAATCTTTTATTTGAGTTACCTAAATGAAGAACCTTGCACTTTTTACTATCACATTAAAATTTATTTGCCATTTATCTGTCGACCTAAGAAGTTTATCAAGATCATTTTGAATCTTTATATATCCATCATTATTCTTTACTAAGGTAGCTACACTTTTATATCTTTTATACTCATATATAAATTACATTTAATTCCTTTTATTTAAATTATATATATATATATATATATATATATATATATATATATATATATATATATATATATATATATATATATATATATATATATATATTATAGAAAGAGAGGTGGAGAGGAGAGAGAGAGAGAGAGAGGAAAGAGGAGCATGAGTGATATATATATATATATATATATATATATATATATATTATATATATATATATATATATATATATATATATATATTATGGCAATCCCAAAAAAGTAAGTGTGTGTACTCGATGCGTCGCATTTAATTCTGGCGTATTGGACTTGGGTCTCCGGATATTTCATAAAGTTATCTCCTTCGAAGTATGACTCTTGGGAGGTTACACAGCGGTTCCAACGTTTCTTCCACTGTTCATAGCAGTACCGGAAGTCATTTTCCTGAAGCGTGTTTAGTTCACGTGTTACAGTATTTTTTTATGTTTTCCATCGTACCAAAATGATGACCATACAACTTCATTTTCAACTTATAGGGAAGAGGTAGAAATCGCACGGAGCCAGATCTGGCCATGGAGGATGTGGAGCATTTAAACACTTTGTCCGGCCAGAAACCCATAACTGGAGTCCTCAAAGATGGTCACACACATACATACATATTACATACATACATACATATTTACATAATCGGCATACATACATATTATTACACATACATATGAGCATATATATATATATAAAAGAGAGAGAGGAGAGAGAGAGGAGAGAGAATGAATGAATTAGTTCTTAAAAAATAGAATAGCATCTGCCAGGTCCCTCCTTCATTTTTTCCTTCTTAGGTCTGATTTTATAATGCTAAGAGCTGAAAAAGCCCTCAACGATAACTTGCTTTGGATGTAGATCAGTAACAGCAATTGCAGCTTCTTGAACAATGTCTGGATACTTTCGATGGCTTCTTCTAATTTAAGCTTCTAAGTTATATCAATTTTTTCTCAGTGTAGCAGATAAATTTTTTAAAGCTATGGAATATTGTGTACAAGGATGAGGAAAAACCTGACCTTTCTTGAATCAGTCAGCTGACCAAACTCAATATCTGCTTTTCTATACTCATCTGAGCTTCTGAAAACGAGACTTGGGAATAGTAGTAATGGGGATAGTTGTAGTTTCCATCACTTACGATATGTTCAGATGTATGCTTTTCTTCTTGAACTTCAAACCTTTAAAACAAATGGTCACGCTGTAAAGTGCAGTACTTAGCTTTTTTTGTTGTTGATCTCATTTAAGCTTACCCTAGATAGGAATTAATATAAACAGCAGCTAGTATAGAATACTATTGTCAATGAGAGAAATTTCTCTTCGTACCTTGGAGTTTTTTTATTTCTTCAGCATCTTAAATATAGATGGTATAAGGTTGAAGGTTGAATTCATTAGAATATAATCCAAATTGAAACATAAAGTGCAGGTTAAAAAAACTTCGAAGTTTGCAATTGCATTTTGTGATGTGGAAGTCGCAAGTGAGTGAACTGGTTTGAAGCGATTGAAGTCACTCACAGAGTCACAATTCATAACTTTGTCAGCTCAAAATTTTCTGATTCCAAATCTACTATCTTGAAAGTTACTCCGACTCCGACCTCTTGAAAATTACCGACTCCGACTCCGACTCCACCCTTGAGTACCACTGACCTGACTCCGACTCCAATCTTTTCAAAAAATTACCGACTCCGACTCCGACTCCACCCTCTTCAAAACTACCGACTCCCCGACTCCGCGACTCCGACTCCGACTCCGACTCCACAACCCTGAGGACAACACACCATATCGTGACACGTTCACTATGGAGCGGTTTCTGGACGATATCATCAAAACCAAGGAGGCGAGTTGTCTGCCGATTGATGTAACCGACCAAGTGAATTCGATTTTTGTAGGAGAACCACACATTCCTCAAGAAATCTGGATCATCGTACTCTATGGTCAAAAATGTTCCATAATACACCAACCTTGATCTCATATCTCCCTCTGCTAAGAGCTGTCCAACCTGTATCCTGTACGGATATCCACCTATGTCCTTAAACAATCTGCGAACTGACGTATCTCACACTTTCATCTTCGAGGCCGTTGGTCTAGACCTCGGGGAGATTGCAACACCTACTCGAGAACACGACCTCGATTGTCATTTGTCGAAAGAGTTACTGGTCGACCAGACTTCCACTTGACACAGTACATTACCAGAACGACGGTATTTTGTAACAATAGACGGCATAACTGTATTGTTTGGTTCCCCCCTAATCAATCTCTCTCTTGGAATTGATCTGCCATCATTTTAAAGCTCGGTCCCCCTTCACAACAACCTCCGTATGATCGGAAATAATACTCAACTGTGAAAACATTTTCCTCAGTCGTGAGACCCATTTCCAACAACATCTCAATATCTGCACACCACAACTTCCCATTCACAACTGGAAACACGTTCTTCTGAAGTTATGTTCGACAACGCATGATCATACAAAATTGAGCGTTTAAACACTGTACTGTATATTTGGGCACATATATATATATATATATATATATATATATATATATATATATATATATATAGGTATATATATATATATATATATATATATATATATATATATATATATATATATATATATATATCTCTCTCTCTCTCTCTTCTCTATAT
>JABUQX010132790.1:27500-30000 GCA_015478945.1 Trachelipus rathkii | reverse complement strand
AAATTCAAATTTTTTTCCTAAATATTAATTTCAAGTAATAATAATAATAATAATAATAATAATAATAATAATAATAATAATAATAATAATAATAATAATAATAATAATAATAATAATAATAATAATAATAATAATAATAATAATAATAATAATAATAATAATAATAATAATAATAATAATAATACAGTTCAAGTTTGTTTGAAGTGACAATTTCAGATTAAAAACTTAAAAATTAAGGGTAAAATTAAAATCATATTGAGGAAAATGTGTTAATAAATTTAATAAGTCAAATATTAGTGAAGAAATTCTATATATATATATATATATATATATATATATATATATATATATATATATATATATATATATATATATATATATATATATATATATATATATATATATATATATATATATATACTATATATATATATATAGTATATATATATATATATATATATATATATATCCTACCTAACTAAATATTAAAATCTATCGAAAATAAAAAAAAATGGCAATTGAAACTTCTTTATACTTTTTAAGCTTCGTAACTCATCATAAATTAGTAGAAAGGAATAAAAATTTCCCCAAAATATGTTAGGGGAATTTAGGGGATTTTGTAATTTCAAAATTTGTCACTCCAAACGGACTTGTGCTAATAGTAATATTAATAATAATAGTAATAATAAAAGTGTAGACTATTTTATAGTAATATGGTAATTTTTACACTTTATATAGATATTCTCATTCTATCTTGTATATATATATATATATATATATATATATATATATATATATATATATATATATACTATATATATATACCCTATATATATATATATATATATTCGTAAACTGATTTTTTTTATGAAAATTATACCCTTGGCAATATAAAAACTTTAATTTTTTATTTCACACAAAAACATTTGGTAAAAACTGACATTTAAAACTATTTACAGATACACAAATTAGCTTTCGCCCAGTACAACAAAGGGCTTCTTTCAGAATTTTGACATTATAAGGACTAAATATAAATTTTAAAAAAGACAAATAATGTAGGAGATCTCTAAGTTTATTGAAGTCTTTATATTGCCAAGGGTATAATTTCCATAAAAAATATCAGTTTACGAATAAAGTAAAAAGTTTCTAATTATATATATATATATATATATATATATATATATATATATATATATATATATATATATATATATATATATTACTATACTAAAGATAAATATATAAATTTTTATATATAGTTTGAAATTATAACCTTGACGCCTTGTTATATTGTTACATTCAAAGGCTTTATAACAATATATATATAATAAAAAAATATATATATATATATATATATATATATATATATATATATATATATATATATATATATATATATATATATATATATATATATATATATATATTGAGAAATACATTAACATCTTTAATAAAAAATGTTTTTTTGCATAAATAGACATTTAATGTTACAATAATACAATAACTTGCAGATCCTTAATAATAATAATAATAATAATAATAATAATAATAATAATAATAATAATAATAATAATAATAATAATAATAATAATAATAATAATAATAATAATAATAATAATAATAATAATAATAATAATAATAATAATATTAATAATAATATTAATAATAATAATAATAATAATAATATTGAAAAATAAGGTTTTCATATTTTGCAATATTTTAAATTGTGACTATTCCTTTTGATTTGACATTATTAATAAGAATATTATTGTTTGTGTGTGTGTGTTCCTGAAATATATTGAAAATTAGAATATTATTTTAAAGATAAGAAGAAATTCGTTTCGTATTGTGCAATCGACTTTTGGTGATATCGGTAACCATTACGTGAATGAATAAATTTCATGAAATGAGTTCGAACTAGAACCTTATGACTTATTCATGTTCTCGTATGCCATGACACCACCCGGTGAAGTATTATCAATTCTTATAATTTATTTATAATAAATGTACCTCTTAAGATATAGTGCACTCGTATGACGAGAAAACGTAATGGAAGAATCAAATGTAATAATAAATTACCTTAATATTTGATTACACAATCTTATGGTTTTAAAAATATATTTGATGAATTGAATAATTTGATGAATTCATAATTGAAGTTAGGGTGAGGAAAACGAGAGAAATAATAATAATAAATAATATAAAAAGTAGGGGGTATTTCTTCTCCCCCAAGATTTATAATCCCACTTTTAAAATTTGAAATCCCCTCCTACTCCCTTCTTCTGAAAACCACTACTGACTAGAATTATTTCCTGAACCCAAAAATCATTGTTTTTCTTCTTTGCATTATCCATGAACTTAAAAATGAAGAAGATCGATGATAAACTCCTTCTTCTTTTTCTTCTTCTTCGTCTTATAAAATTCCTCTTCACTGCAAAGTAAAAACACGAAAAAATCCTTCTTTTAAAGCAATAAATTATTTATGCTTTACTTGCAAAAG
>JABUQX010132790.1:12500-15000 GCA_015478945.1 Trachelipus rathkii | reverse complement strand
AAATAGAATCATTTTGCATCATAAATTGGGAAAATTTCAATAAACAAAAGGGAGAAGTGAACCTGGACCCAATACAAATCAACCTAATGAAAGACACATATTTCTACAAAAAAATAAGTGAAACCAACAGAATACAAAATCAATAATAACATTTCAAAAAAGTTTGGCTCCTGTTTCTCGTTCATTCACCACTTGAAGAGGCCTCGCGTCAAAGAGGCGAAAGCTTTGGATTTTTGTGAACTTTAAAGATTTTGTGTTAAAATATAGAAGTATTGAAAATATCTCAATAACGAATATAATATAAATTAAAAAAAAAAAAAAGTTAATGTGAAATTTCCGAGTTAGGTAACCTAATACAAGGGCTTAACTTTTCATAAATATCTATATAGAAGGTTTAATTTCTAAAGTTTATATATATATATATATATATATATATATATATATATATATATATATATATATAAAGAAATATATGTATATATATATATATATATATATATATAAATATATATATATATATATAGTATAGTATAGTATATAAGATATATGTTATGCTATATATATATATATATATATATATATATATATATATAAAGTATATATATATATAGCTTATATATATATATATATATATATATATATATATAATTCAAAGAAGGAGATTGATAGCAATGATAAATTTTATATTATTTTTAAAAATTCTTATTTCATATGTGTGGATATAGAGATGTTCCACGGCTCTGGATGCGGACGTAGGGTCTCTATTAAATTATTATCCATGTTTGTATAATCCAGTGGTGTCTGGTCTGTGAATTAGGTAGGAAAAAAAAAGTGTCCAATCACGAGAGGTTGACACTTACATACAACAGTAGTTTGGTTTTTAAATACTACTTGACTAACGATGAAAAGAAATATTATGTATGTATGTATGTATATATACATATATATACATGAAAATTTTTGGGTTTGGAGGTTGGTCGGGGGGACGGGTTGTTTGCTTCGAATATATTCATAAATATTCATAAAAATTTTAATGAGAGAAGTTTCTCACTCCTACCATATATATATATATATATATATAATTATTATCATTTATATATAGATATATATATATACATATATATATATTATTATTATAAAAAAAAAAAGAATATATTATATATATTATATTATTATTATAGAGGGATATATATATATATATATATATATATATTATAATAATATATATAATTATATTTATATATATATATATATATATATAGGCAAAAATGTTTTCATTTTTTTTCAAAAAAAACCGGTTTCTACTTTTTTTTTATTTTGTTTTTTATGATGTCTTAGTATTAATTAATTATTTACTAAATTTATTTTCATTTTTATATCAGATATAAAATGGTTAGGGAATATTTTTCTTTTGGTTTATGATTTTCTTGACACGGATAAAAATAAAATATTCAAAATATTTTTTTTCTCCAAAACTAAAAGAATAACTTTTTTTTTTTTTTTATTGCACAAATTTTGAATTTTATTTCAGATTTTGATATGATTTGGCAAGTTCTTTCTTGTGGTCTTTCTTACATCATGATCCCACCAGATATAAAGTTTAAATATAAAAAAAAGGATGTTTAAAGTGTTTTTTTATGCAAAAAAAATGAAAAGAAAGTATTTATAAATTTATTTAAAAACACTGATTACATCTCTCTCTCTCTCTCTCTCTCTCTCTCTCTCTCTTCTCTCTATATATATATATATATATATATATATATATATATATATATATATATATATATATATATATATATATATATATATATATATATATATATATATATATATATATATTATATATATATATATATATATATATATATATACTGGAGTCTGTGCCTCATATAAACATAAACACTCCTGTAACACGTCTCGAGAATCTTCTGCTACTGCTCCCCTAATGGAACAGATTTTCACGTTCTTTTTGACTTTCTTACTACTTCTCATGTTATATTTTCTCATCCAAATATTGAGGTCCTCTTATTTAGAGGATTTAAACGTACACCACACTGAGTGGTTGGGCTTTTCTTCACACACTGGATACAGGTGGGGAGGGAGGCCAAAACATTTCAGCATCCCTTTCTGAACGATCTGGAAATAGTTAATTAAGGAACTCACACATATTATTCCAGATCATCCTTAACCAATTTTTGAATAAGCTTTGACTTATCGTTTCCTCACCACTACCCTTCTCGTTATAAATACACCATTTCTCCTCCTATTGGTAACTCTGACCACAATCTTATAGCTTTTAACTATAATACTTTTTCTCCAGCAGCTCCTCCATGCCCTAAAAGTAATTTCTTGGCACTTTAATCGGCTAATTGGGGGCACAGGTTTTTTGGCTAACTACTCTTTGAATGAATCCTGCTTTGACTCTGGGGATGCTTTGGTCGCCGCTAAAAAGGTGGGTGGCGTAATCACTGATGGGATGAACTGGTTCATTAAATCTTCA
>JABUQX010132790.1:5000-7500 GCA_015478945.1 Trachelipus rathkii | reverse complement strand
TCTACTTCTCTTATGCGTTTATCCATGTACATAATAAAAAGTAATAGTGATAGCACTCCTCCTTTCCTAATCCTTGACCAAACTGAAAACCAATCACTTATACCACTAGCTTTTCTAACAGCACTTCCAGTATTTACACACGTAATTTTGATGATTTGTATAAACTTGGGGTCTATTCCATAGTACTGGTAACTGAGGGTTTCCCCACAGCTTTTCTCTTGCTACGTTATCAAAAGTCTTCTCCAAGTCCATAAGTGCTACAAAAATTTTCCTTAAGCACCCCTTGTTTCTTTTTCTTAACATCCTCAGACTTTTTTTTTCTCTCTCTCTCTCTCTCTCTCTCTCTCTCTCTCTCTCTCTCTCTCTCTCTCTCTCTCTCTCTCTCTCTCTCTTCTTTCTTCTCTCTCTCTCTCTCTCTCCTCTCTCTCTCTCTCTCTGTCTCTGTCTCTCTCTCTCTCTCTCTCTCTCTCTCTCTCTCTCTCTCTCTCTCTCTCTCTCTTCTCTCTCGTCATTTTTTTTTTAAAATATTTTCTTTTTGATAACTTTAAAGGGGTAAATAAAATTTAGAAAAAATAAATATTTATTTTACAAATATATAAAATTATAAAAATATATGTATATATATTTATCTCAGAAAAACAAATAAAAACGCATTAAGTAGTATTATAATTGTAATTACAATAGTAATTAAGGTATTATTAATTTTATGATTTTATTAGGATACAATTACATAATTAATAATCGTCTTAAACTCTCCAAGAAGATGCCAAGCAATTCGACTCGTTTTTTACAGCGTCATAAAATTGTTATACTTATTAAAATAATAATAAGAGTAAAATAAAATAATAATAATAATAATAATAATAATAATAATAATAATAATAATAATAATAATAATAATAATAATAATAATAATAATAATAATAATAATAATAATAATAATAATAATAATAATAATAATAGGTTTGTATTTTAAAAATTCCACTAATATATATCTATCTTAAAATTTATATTTAGTCGAAAAAATATTTCCGGTTTTTGTGACTTCTCAAGTTTGAATTTTTTCCTTTTTCTTTCACTTCATCAAAAATAAATTGAAAAAACTAGAAAATTTTCATCTGTCTTGAAATGGTTAGAAAAAGAACCAGTTCCTGTTCTGAAATATAAAAAGAAGAGTTGCTCTGTAAGATCTGATGAGTCCTCACACTTGAAGGTGTTAGGTCCTTCTCTCAATATGGCTGATATGTGAGGTACGAACCTCTCTCCTACAGTCGCTTTGTTGAGGGCTAAATATTGGGCTTAATTTGAGACGTCATCGAAGATGGACTGAAAAGAGCTTTGGAAGAGTTGATCCTTACAGTCATCAAGGAGGAAGAAATCAACAGAGCTACTGGAAGAGAGAGAGAGAGAGAGAGAGAGAGAGAGAGAGAGAGAGAGAGAGAGAGAGAGAGAGAGAGAGAGAGAGAGAGAGAGAGAGAGAGAGAGAGAGAGAGAGAGAGAGAGAGAGAGAGAGAGAGAGAGAGAGAGAAAGAGAAAGAGAAAGAGAGAGAGAGAGAGAGAGAGAGAGAGAGAGAGAGAGAGAGAGAGAGAGAGAGAGAGAGAGAGAGAGAGAGAGAGAGAGAGAGAGAGAGAGAGAGACCAACTTCATATACAAACTGTGTTTGGAGAAGGATGTAACGCCATCTAGTGTGAGGATACACCAGAACGTAGAGGACAACTCTTTTACAGAAGCAATGTTGCTTCTTTTTCTAACTATATAAGGATGGGAATAATATTCTACAAGTTTTATCAATCAATTTGTGAAGTGATACAAATTCAAATTTTTGTCCTAAATATCATATTTTCAAGTACATAATAATAATACACACACACACACACATACACACACACACACAATAATAATAATAATAATAATAATAATAATAATAATAATAATAATAATAATAATAAAGTTCAAGTTTGTTTGAAGTGACAATTTTTTTTTCAGATTAGAAACTAAAAAAATAAGCATAAAATTAAAATAATGGGGGAGGGGAATGTGTTAATAAATTTAATAAGTCAAATATTAGTGAAGATTAATACAATAAACATAAAAATTATATATATATATATATATGTTATATATATATATATAAAAATATATATATATATTTTATAAAAATATATATATATATATATATATATATATATATATATATATATATATATATATATAATCATATATATATATTATACAAATATTACATATTACAATCATATTACATAGAGCAGCAGCTAGCATACAGCAGCAGCATACTGTTATGCTATTGTTGCTATGCTATACTACATATATATTACAGCAGCAAAGATATATATAGTTACTATGTTATGTTACACCATATTATTGAAAGATATATATACATACATATTATTATATAATATATATATACATATTATTATTATATATATATATATATTATATATATATATATTATATATACATATTAGTTATATATTATTA
>JABUQX010132789.1:7500-15000 GCA_015478945.1 Trachelipus rathkii | reverse complement strand
CAGGGAGGGAAGAAATGTATGGTAGCACTAGAGGTTAAGCAAAGAGAACCTCCTATCACGGAACCCACCTCACCAACAGGACGAGGAGGCGGGCCGTTTGGATTAACGTCCTTGAGTTTAAGAGTGATCCACGGATCACATATCCCTGTGGCCTGGCTTGTCAACTCTCACATCATTTGGCGTTTTCTCAAATCGCTCTGTTTTTAGATGATATGAACGGTATCTAGGTCGGACTTGATCCTGAGCCAACTCCACGCACGTCTGTAAAGTAACTCTCTCCTTTAGTTCCTCCCCAAGAGTCTCGTGAGAAGCAACCAAGGCTATCAATCCAAGACGTGTTGGTTAATCATTAGGACATAGCTCATTATTATATTGCCAGTAGATCTCGAACGCCGGATATTATGTCTCTTTACCAATTACAATTGCTCTTGTGACTGTTTTTTCACAGTCCTGTATATCTCTCGCTGTCCCTCCTTCAGATGGGAAGAGTTCCTGAAGCGCAACAGGAATTGCAGTTTACATTGTTATTGCAAGAATCCACAGTAAGGTGAAGAGGTTTCGTGCACGCCAACGGTGTGTGGTTCTAATTAATGGAAGTCCAGCGTATCAGTAAAAGTGACCTGGAGTAGGAGATATCAAAGAGATAAGTAGGTGAAGCTTTTTGCAGAGGTACTAGGGCGGATTGAGTAAATGAAGAAAGAGATCGCTCGGACGTATACTCGGAACTTGCTCTGCTTAATTTCGGAATAGGGTTGGACATTGTGCGAATGGGGCTTTCCAGAGTATGAGTGAAAGTGTCAAGGCTGGAGTATTGAGGAGCTATGAAAAGTGATAGTTTTGTTAGAGTCTGACACAGCATGGTGTCGGGGCCAAGGGATGGAACCCACTCGGGACGAAGACTCAGAGCACGAGCAAGTAAGGAACTCGCCTCCAAGAGACTTGGACGAATCCCCCAATCCGAGGGTTTCCGCCAGCTCGGCGCATCCAACCTATCAATAGAACTCCAGGAGCCCATACCACTCGATCAAATGTAATCACAGGAGAGCCAATTACGGCACCACAACCACCTGAGGGATGAGAAGGAGTAAGAGGAAAGAAGGGGATCGCAGAGATATCTGGCTCCAAGCCGGTGTTCCCGGAACGGTTAAAAGGAAAATAGTGTAGCTCACCCGAATAAAGAATAGAATTATTGCGCTGTTATAAGTGTGTAGAAGCCTGAGAGGATCTTATGCATTACCTCTCGAGCATTAGCCTAGTTTAGAATGTCATATATTTAAGAGTCCTTGCAGGTGAAAACGCGCTAGCTTTTCCTTCTCCTCATGTTTATTCGCCGGTGAATAATGGTGATGCAATTAGTGAAGTACCCACCATGTTCACCTATTTATCCCTAGTCTTGTGGAAGGAGAAAGGTATAAGTTTGGGGAATGGGTTATTTGTAACATATATCAAACTGAATTGATAATAAACATTGTAAAATATTTTGACAATATTTATATAAAAAATGTCCTATTGTATACTGTTTATTTTATAATGATTGGATTGTATCTTCTATTGTGTATGATTTAAATAAACTGATTTTTTTTGTTTAAATTTAATAGGATTCAGTTGTTAGAGAATATTTATTGGCAATATGGATGGCCAGATTAGTTCATTATATGTTCATAATGATGTAGAGAACCAGAGGTTAGGCACTTTCAATTTGACAAAAGCTACCTCATTTTGCTCGTCGTGAAGAGCATTCCTGCTACGTATTTATCCTAGGTGATAGAAAATTTAAGGCTATGAAGAGCTATGCAATAGTAGATTAAAGTATAGAACTGAGAATTTATTTCCACTCAACCCAATTTCGCTTCATCTGATCTCTAGTCACTGAAATGGCCAGAGGAACTAAAAGCTAACTATGATTAACCATCGATACATACTGGAAATTTTTGAGAGTACGGAAGAGAAGGATTTAAGTCGTAAAGTAATAGAAATGGACTACTGCTCAACAATCCCTATAAATCAAACGATTTAAACAGCTACCACCTTTCAAATCGGCAGTAATGCCGACTAGTGTCACCTAGAGAAAAAAACTGATTACTCTCAATTATTAGTTAAGGTATTTATATTGTAAGAGAAGCCGACACAAGTGACCTTCCCAATAATCAGCTCTAACCGTGATTCGAACTCCTGGAAGCCAAAAGAACGCATTTTACGAAGAAGCCAGGATAGAGAGGCTTGGAGAGAAAGGTGTAAATTAAGAAGACTTAAGAGGTTAAGGTAAAGGTCGAAGGTTACCTAAAATAGGACATGACGAAAAAAATAGAGGAACTAAGCCTGGCAATTCCATGATCTGGTATATCTATAAGAGAGAAAGGGAAACTAGTGTGAAACATAGGTAAGTCAATGGGTTCAATAATTGGATATGGGTATAGGATCGATACTCGGAATATGTTGGTGAGGGTTCTTTAATAGTTGGCGTATAGATCCGTTGAGACACTGACGTGGACATTGATTTACCTACTCTCTTCCTCACCTTAAGAATAAATCTAGTATGGATGGAACACACTCACTTCTTCAGTAGTTGCGTGTACATTGAAATTCTCCCTAAATAGAACCTCAGTATTGTTACCTCCCTTCACTGTAACGGACGACTAGTATTAGTCTTCTTGTCATGTAGAAGTATGTACAGTTATATTGTCAAAAAGAAAGCCTTACATTGAATCTATCTTCGTATAAAAGTCCCGCCAAGGCAGTACGGCAGAATGCACAGAAATATTGATAATCTCGCTAGTTGGAAGGACCAGAAAAGATTTTAAACCACCAGAACACGAAAAACAATAGGAGATTCGAGATATCAACGAGAAGTTTACAGGAGTAGTTAAGTTATATCATAGGCACCTACTCCCTCTGGTTAGAATGAAATTATTGAAATAAGTTTATAGTTGGATTACATTAAACGAGTTAGAGTATGAAATTCTTATCCATCTGTAGCTGCATGCGGACAAGCAGCTAAAAAAAGTTTGGGCGTTAGAGAGTGTAGAGAGCGTGATGTTCCATAGAGGCAAAAGTTTAGGTATGAGGTTTTAACTCGCGGAAATCTGTCCTTGATAATTAGTCAATGGGAAATGCTGTGCCTACGCAAATCTGAAATCACACACAACGATACACAACAACACTTACAACACACACAAACAAAAACAAAAGGCAAAAACCATGAATCACAGTCTGGCAAAAACAAAAAGTAAAAAATCGGAATAAAATCGTATCTGGGATTTAAAAAGCCTATAATTAAAATAGTTCATAGATGTAGATATATATATATATATATATATATAACCTATATTTATATAAAAAAAAAATATTAATATTATATATATATATATATATAATATATATATAATATATATATACTATAAATATATATAATATATATATATATAATATATTATATTAATTAATATATTAATATTTATAATATATTATTATAATATTATATATTATATATAATAATATATAATTAATAATAATTAATTAATCATATATATATATAAATTATAATCTAATTATCATCCCTTAACTACTATACCTCAATCCCCACAGTGTCTTTTCCCCTCCTCGCCAAATTTATGATTTTGTTATTTCCATGATATTTATTTTGCGGTATATATTTTCTTGAGCATCTTTCCCCCGATAGCCATTTCCCGATTATATCTCCCGAATCATGACTAGATATTAAATTTTAAATAGACCAACGAAATGTAATCTTTCTCTCTCTCTCTTTCTCTCTCTCTCTCTCTCTCCTCTCTCTCATATTATATATATATAATATGTATAATATATATATATAGATATATATATATATATAATATATATATATATATATAATATTAATATTATATATTATATATTATAAAGCTAATTAGTATATCATATATATATATATATCAATATATATATATTATTTAAAGTCTTAATTCAATTCAAAATAAATGACCACATTTCCCAATTTGCGCTTATATACAAACTATAGGTATTATTTATTTTATCTAGGCGGTCGCAAAAGAAAATAGATCAATATTCTTAATTTTTTATTTATTTTCATATATTTTGGTCACTCTTCGTATTTAGTGCATTTACTTTTAGTAGTGTTTTTTTTTTTGTTAGCTATTATTTCATAGTATCTTTCTCTCTATTAGTGTTCTCTCTCTAGTTTGATTATACTTATAATAGATATATTTTATTAATGTAAGTGAGAAATGAGGCAGTGCTTTGTTTACCGTATATGTTTCAGAATAATAAAAGATTGTTTTTTTTACCTTACCCCACCTTACCCCTATTTTAATTATTAGTTAGAGAACTCGTTATATCACTAGCGTAGTTGTAACGGAGTATAATAAATATACCAACTTATACTATCTAGTAAGTACTATTATATATATATAATATAATATACTAATAAACTAGGGACTCACGCTCTAGTATAAATATATATATATACCGTATTATACCCCTTCACTTATATTATAGTTTTCTTAATTTTTCTAGTAATACTTGATTCAAGTAAATGATAGTCCGAGGGTTCATCGCCGTTTTTGCTTAGTTATTCCAACCACTTTTAATATTATACTAACTAGGAACTTTTTCACAATTTCCCAGATAAACGGGTCTCCCGAAATTCTTAGTCGCCTACCCCCCTCTACTAAACCATTAGCACCCTCTGTAACACGTTAGTTAGGCAACAACCTTCAGCGTGCTCATTCCACTCCCTTAACTTCGATTAATTCTATTAACCTAAGAAGAGTCCTTCTTCCCGTTTTTCCATATCATCTCTTTATGGCTACTCCTTCTGTTTGCCCTGTTCTCCCTCTCTCTAACGCCCTAGCTGAAACTAGATTTTTCAAGCTCTCCTCTCTAGAATATCTTATACTAGTGGTTAGCTTATTCTTTAAATATGGGATTACCAAGAAGAGGGCTTTCAATAACTAATTATCTCAGTTCATTCTCAAAAAAGGTGGCGATATATAATTAAACCTACATCTATCATTCTTAGAAAACATTGTACCTTAACTCTCAACTCTCCGTAGGAGAGAACTCCTCTTGAGCCATTTAGGTTACACCATTTCTGTGTGCGTGCCACAAGGATGAATCACACCCACTCTTCGCCTCCTCCCTATCCTTCGCGAAGCTGAGCATCACTTGTCAATTCGTGCCTCGGTTCTTTCTGACTTCTCGTTTCGCCCTCAGTATAAGTAATATTTCCCCTCTAGTGCTAGAACCGCTGCCCCCCTCAACCTGCATAACCAGCCAAAATTAGCGAAAAGAAGGGACTAGCTGACTCTGTCTCTATCCCCGGAAAACTTTTCGTGCTATTGAGTTTTCACTTGTGGATATTCTATCCAAAAATCATCTTTAGAAAGAAAACTTCTCCCCTACGTGGCGTGATTTATATGGACCCATTTAGGAATCAAATTTCTCTCCTTTCAATCACCTAGTTTGAGACGATACTTCGACCTCAAATCGTAAGAGGGTAACGTGACTACATTCTTTCTTAATCTCAACTTGATATTTTATGGTCTTCTGTGTCTCTTATAAGTGGACTGAGGAACGAAAAGTCACGTGTGGTGCGAGCTATGTTAAACTGAAGTACCAAAGGCCTGTAATTGATCGGGGCAAAAACCCATATGGCAGAGTTTTTGGTGAACAGTCAGCTGGCTCCTCTGAGCTTTCTTCCTTTTGGGCGCGTTCATCTCTCCCCTTCTCTTGACTCACAATTTAGGATGGGAAAAGCCACCTATGTTTCTGCTTCATAAGCCGAGGACAGGTTCCACCATAATCCGGCGACCTGTGTTGATGGGCCACCGACCACTTCTTCACTCTCCTCCTCGCTATACTGTGATGTTCCGTATAAGATTCTGTTCTTATCCTCCAAACTTTATTCTCTACCTCTATTTAACGAATCCTCTCAGCATGCTCATCTAAATTCTGTCTATTTCTATGGCGATTGAACATACAATTCTTTTTTCACTTCTTATTTTAATACACCCACTCAATTGTACAAATCAGACATCACTTCTATTTCCGCTTCTAGAGTCTGCTTCTCGATTTACGCCCACAATTTCTTGTTCCATTCTGTCGATCTAGGATGGATTTCAGGTCTAGGATATCAGTGCCTCCTCAGAACCTGCACCAGAGACTCAAATTCCAACTGGCTTACTTAAAATCTCTCCGAGGCTCTTCAGTTCTAAGCGTTATATGTAATTATTCTATTTGATTTTTTATCACGTTAGTTTTTATAGTTTTTTATTGTATCTTACGTAAAAAAAATTGGTCTTGAAAAACTATTTGAATATTTTTTTTTTCTTAAATTATTTAAGTACATTTTGTCTTCATAAAAACTTTCTATTATCATGAAAATGAATTAAATGCAATCGGCATTAAGCAACTTGGTCCGTGTATCGATATCGAAGAAAAATATCAATACAAACTCGGTTTATGATCACCGGTATGATTGTGGGATTGGAGAAGGGTTCCGAAAGCACTCGGAGAACCTTGTGGGTCCTTATCGCCTCCTTTCGATGTGGGTGTAAAGATAAATGATAATAAAATGTTAACCTATTACCTCATTTTACCATACCTCTCGTGATTGTGTCAGGTACGTAGAAATGATGTCTTTATTAGTATATAGAAACTATTAGAATATCTTTTGAAGTATGAAAAAAAAGGAGGGATTATAATATTTGTATTTAAAGTTTAAACTATATACTAAGTAAAATTATAAATCACAAAAATATGTAATTTTTAAAACCCTATGTGTATATTATTAAGCATTAAATGGGGAGTTAGAGAATAACAGTAACTCCTCCTACTCATTTTTTCGCTGGGATAATTCTTCGGATGATTCTTTAGCGTTACGATAAATATGTGTCACAGAAAAAACAAAATAAACTGACTATTTTTACTAGAACGAACCTTTTAATAATGTTGAGAATTCATATTTAGAGCTGTAGGATTATTATTGAATGAGAAGATTAGAATAGCCCAATATATAATATGAATAGCCTGATAATGTATTGGGATCTAAGGATAAAATAGATAAGAACAAAGAATATTGAACGAGATAACGTCCCGAAAGAATAATTGTTTTAATTGCATAATATCAATAAAATTGACTATAATATAAAAGTTCCTCGCTATTAAAGGTTACTTTGAAAACATAAAATAGAACTCCAAATAGACAAATTATAATATATCATTTGTAATTTGTTTATATGGTATTTTTAGAGGGAGTTTGTTATATTGTTGCGTTTTTCTTGGTTGGCTGTATACATAGTTAATATCAAAAATCACCTTGAATGGTGAAGTAAAAGGTGATGAATCGCATAAGTATTTGAATGGAGATAAGCGCGAGTAGATCCAGCGGTTGCTTTTTTCTTGTGTGGATTTGTATTATTGTGAACACAACAAGAGAACAGATTACAAATCCAATTGAAAAACACGTTCTTTGTAAATTTACAT
>JABUQX010132789.1:0-2500 GCA_015478945.1 Trachelipus rathkii | reverse complement strand
CCATACCATCTTAACATTCCTTTCTCCGCTCTTCCCACCAGACCATTCCTCCAATCACACCTCTCCCTCACCACACTATTCCTAATCCTCTCCCTTCTGCTCACCCCACAAGCCGCTCTCAACCCCTTCATCTCAAATACTTCCAACTTTTTCCTAGACCTGGCATTCAACCCCCACGTTTCACACCCATACATCACCGCTGGTACACAGATTTTTTCAAACATACTTATCTTTCTGTGATAGATCCCCCCCTTTCCATATTTCTCTCAGACCACTCAAAGCCCTCATTCCTTCACCTATTCTATGTTCTATCTCCTCCTTCATCCCTCCCCCCTTACCCAACTCCATCCCTAAATATCTAAAAATCTTTACTTCTTCCAATACTACCCCCCCTACTCTAACCTCTAACTCCTCCCCCTCCTCTCTTTCTTCCTCCTCAAACACTAACACTTTACTCTTACCTGGATTTATTTTAAGCCCCTTTTGTCCACACATTCTCTCAAACTCCCTCACCAAATACCTCAGCCCTTCCACGTTCTTCGCCACTAGGGCAGTATCGTCCGCAAACAGTATCATGTTCACTTCCCTTCTATCATTCCCTTTCATCAATTCCACCCCCCTCCCCTCCCTCACCATTCCTCTACATACACTCTCCATAAACAAATTGAATAGCCATGGCGACATTACACACCCCTGCCTCAATCCACACATCGTCCCAAACATCTCACTCTCCCCTCCTAGCACTCTCACACACATTCTACTATTCCTATAAAAAGCCCTGATACCTTTCCCTAAATTACCCCCCACCCCATTTTCCTCCAACACCCTCCACATTTCACCCCTATTCACTCTATCATATGCTTTCTCTAAATCTAAAAAACATCCATACACTTTCCCTTTCCTCTCAATACTTTTCTCCACAAGCATCTTTAGTGTGAACACTTGGTCCACACACCCTCTTCCCTCCCTAAATCCTCCTTGTTCTTCCCCCATTCTCCCCTCCGTTAAACCTCTTACTCTCTCAATCAGTATTCTTCCGTACACTTTCCCTACCACACTTAGAAGGCAAATACCTCTATAATTTCCACATTCCATCCTATCCCCTTTCCCCTTATACAGGGGAACCAAACAACCATCCATCCAATCCTGTGGTACCTCACCACTCCTCCAACATATGTTAAATAACCTATGCATCCATTCCTCCACCCCTATACCTCCCTTCTGCAACATTTCCATTCTCACTCCATCCAGACCTGCGGACTTCCCTTTTTTTCCTTTATTCAAGGCCCTAATAATTTCCTCCATTTGTATTTCATCCTCCCCCTCCCTCCCCACTACATTTCCCCTCCTCACCTCTTGCATATCTTCCTCCCCTACCCCCCCCCCCTCCTTTAATAGTCCACTAAAATACTCCCCCCCCCTCTTCCTCACCCTAACCTCTCCTCCTATCCAGTCCCCATCTTCTCCCTTAATCCTCTCCCCCAGCCCCTCCTTCTTCTTCCTTTTATTATTAACCTCTTTCCAGAACATCTTATTCCCTGATTCAAAATTTTCCGTCACTTTTCTACACCAATCCTCTTTTGCTCTTCTCTTCGCCCTCTCCACCGCCCTCTTTGCTTCCACTCTAACCCTTCTATATTCCTCCCAGCTATCTTCTCCCCTACTTCCCAACCATTTCACATAAGCCTCCTTTTTCCTTTTCACCACCTCCTTCACCTCCTCACACCACCATTCACTCCCTTTCCTTCTGCTTGCACCCACCCTTTTTACCCACATACCCCTTCTAGCCTCTCCTGCCCACATACTGCCTCTCTTAAATCTCTTCCACTCCCTTCCACCTCCCACCTCCATCCCTCTCACAAGTAAGCTCCAATTCTTGTCTCCATACCTCTCCCAAAACCCCTCTTACACCCTTATCTCCTCTAATTCTTTTTCCACCTCTTTTATCACTTCCACTCTCCTCTTTTCTTCCCTTTTCCTAACTTCCTCGTTGTCACCTCTCTCCTCCCACCCTTATCCTGGCAATTACCAAATAGTGATCTGATATCCCCCTCCCCGCCCCTCTAAATACATTTACATCTAATAATCTACCTCTATCCCTCCCATTTACACACACATAATCTAGTATCGCCTTCCCCCCCGTTATCTCACTCTTCCATGTATACTTATGATTATCATTTTTTTTAAACCAAGTATTCCCTACTATCATTCTTCTTTCGACACATAACTCTATCAGGCTTTCTCCATTATCATTCCTCTCCCCAACCCCAAAAGGACCTATTATTCTTCCTACCTCCTCCCTTCCCACTCCTGCATTCAAATCTCCCAGTAAACAAATTTTTTCATTTACCCCGAAACTTTCCCAACACTCATTCAATTCTCCCCAAAATCTTTCTCTCTCCTCCTCTCTCGCTCCATTCACTGGTGCATATGCACAAATAAAAACCCACATTTCCCCCCCGAATTTCACTTTAACCCACATTATCCTAGAACTCACCTG
>JABUQX010132788.1:30000-56982 GCA_015478945.1 Trachelipus rathkii | reverse complement strand
CCTTATGATGCTTAGCTAACGAATTAAAGTTTGGCTAGTGTTGTTAATTTCACGTCTCTCGCTCCTCTCTCTCCAGCTATAAATATTTATATGCAATCGCGAATCTTTATTATCTAGAATTAAGTAGATAGGCAATGCCCAGCCTACGACTATCCAGATCATAGTGACTGAACGAATAAATGTAAGAACAATATCTTCATATAGAGAGGACAAAGTAGTAAGTATTAATTCATTAATTAATTTCATTTTTTTAATATTTCAAACCATATAAATCTAAATGTACATTGGAATTATATATAATATATATATATAATATATAATATATATAATATATATATATATATATATATATATAATTATATTATATATATAATAATATTATAATATATATATATATATATATATATATAAAATATATATATAGTATATTATAATATTATTTATATATTATATTTTATTTCATATATATATATTATATATATATATAAGTATATATATATTATATATAATATATATATATATATATATAATAGTATATATGGTTCATGTGAGCTGGATGACCCGGTTTCTCTGAGTCATGAAATTTTAGGTTATCTATTTACATTTTTGTTTTTAAATTTTATGTCTAGGCGTAAAAAAAAATTATATAAATCCTCTGATTTTAGTTAAAGTGAGCAGGTTAAGTTTAAATGTTATTTGCCATACTAATAATGGTGTATTTATATATTATTTGTTATGTAGATAATATATTATGTATATAATAATATGAATTGATAATATATATTAATTGTGTATGGATAAAAGATAGAAGTGATTATATATATATAATAATATATAGAGAGAGAGAGAGAGAGGGAGAGAGAGAGAGAGAGAAGAGAGAGAGAGAGAGACCAAGGTAGAAGAGCTCCGATAAAAAAAATATTTTGGTACGATTTTGCGTCTTATTAACTTTTATCCAGTTTAATAATCTTTGATTTTTTAAGCGCGCATAATTCCAGAAAAGGGCCAGGGGAATTATCTCGAAATGTATGGCACTTACAGGAAAACAAAATACATATTTGAAATCAGCGTTAAAGCTTAATACCGGAATGTAAAAAAAAAAACAAAAACGAAAAGTACGACACCTACAGAAAAACAAAATTCATATTTGGAATCAGCGTATAAAGCTATTAATGTAAAGTCGTTTCGTCCCCCCCTCTGTCCCCATCGGCTGAGCCCTTTAAAAATTGAAGTTCAAGGAAATATATTTCCTTTAGGGGGCTGGCGACGGTGGGACAGAGGGGGAGACGAAATCCCCCCCGTTTCGTCCACCTAGAGGCCGAGAGCCCCCGACTCCTGGTATCATGCGGTCTACCTTGAGGTATTCGTTAGTTTAATCAATAAAACGAGACGTTGCATTATTAAGTTATTACGCTTTGATCCAAATTATTATTTACTTTTTTTTTTGTGTACTTTTTTTGTTTTTTTTTTTTTTTTTATTTTTTTTTTTTGTTTAATTCCGGTAATAAGCTTTATTCGCTGATTCCAAATATGTATTGGTTTTTCTGTAATTGTCATACTTTTCGAGATAATTATCCTGGCTCTTTCTGATATTTTGCCTTTTAAAGTTATTGTTAAACGTATTTATCATTTAATTTAATAATAAAACGTAATTATCATTTTATTTTATTTGAACGAAAAATTTCGTACCTAAGAACTAGAAAATAATTAATAACTTAACACAATTCGAAATAAGTTCATTCAAAATTTATTAATAAAAATTTAAAGAAAATAAAGAATCTGAGCTTCACACCGAAAGCATTTTCTGGTCAATTATACTGCCATTTTAAACATTTTCTTCAACATAAAAAAAACTACTCCAAGTTTGCGGGTCATCCAGTTACATTACATATTATATATATATATATATATATATATACTATATTAGATAAATACGATAATATATATATATATATAATTTATAATATTATATATATATATATATATTATTTATATATATATATTATATATATACTATAATATAATATATATATAATATATATATATATATAATATATATATATAAATATCAGTGTCGAAAAGCTGACAATTCGTTAGACTAGGAGAACGCAGCACCTACAGTAAAACACAAGTATTCCTTTTTTCTTTTATTTTTCATTTAATTCGTCGGAAATATTTTAAAAAAAAAATTATTAGCCCCATTTAGGGGGCTCGAGCGACGGGGAAGAGGGGGGAGACGAAGTCCCCTCCGTCGCGTCACCGGGAGGCCGAGAGACCCCGACTCTGCCATCTTTGCGGTTTACCTATGGTAGTCCTTTAGTTAAAAAAAAAAGTTAAAGGAAGATAAAATTATTCTTTTTTTTTTTTACTAAAGGAATTACCATAGGGTAAACCGCAAAGGTGGCAGGACGGGGTCTCTCGGCCTTCCCGGTGGACAACGGGGGGACTTCGTCCCCCCCTACTGTCCCCCGCGGCTCGAGCCCCCTAACATTTTGATTCAATAAAATTTTTTTTTAAATATTTCCGACGAAAATTGCAAAAAAAAAAAAAAAAAAAAAAAAAAAAAAAAATAAAAAAAAAATTCCACAAACGTACAAACGCAATAACGTTAAAGTCGTGACCATTATACCCAACCTTGGATATTGGAGACTTTTGTTCAAAAAAAAAAAAAAAAAAAAAAAAAAAAAATTTAAATGTTTATCAACCAAATTTTAAAATTAAACAAAATTGAATAATAATTATCAAAATAAAAATAAGTTATTATTATTATTATTATTATTTATTATGTTATTATTATTATTGATTTTATTATTATTATTATTATTATCTTGTACTAAAAATTAAATTAGTGAAGCAAAATAAGCGTAATACAAATGCCATTTACAAAAAAAATTCGAACCAAAATTGCAATTGATTTCCTACGATTTTACGAACTTTCGCAAATTTATAAAAACTCGTCAAATACCGGATCTATAGCAACGTACAGCTGTACAAATTTGCCTATATACGATATAGTATAATTATAATATAATAGATATTAATATATATTAGATATAAACAGCATTATATATATATAATATATATTATATATATTATATTATATATATATAAATATATATATATATATTATATATATATAATATATAATATATTATTATATATAATAATATATATATATGTATATATTATATATATAATATATAATATAAATTATATATATATATATATATATAATAATATATATTATATTAATATATATATACGATATATAATAATTATATTTAATATATATATACTAATATAGAAAGAAGGGAAGGGAATGATAATTGGGTAGACAAGGTGACAGACTGTATTGCCATTACGTTTAGATATGATAATAAGTCTGACACTTGTTATCAACTATGCTGGTGTTTGAACCTACGGATTGGTATGTTGCCGGTGGTATTCAAAGTACAGAACATATTGGAGTCGAGGAGACCCTTCTCGGTACACGAGTACAGTAAGTATATGGGTGGAGTCGATCTTGCAGATATGCTCATTGAGCTTATACAGGATATGACTTCAATCCAGAAAATTGGATATACTCGGATCTTTATTATTTTGCTGACCTGTCGATTTCAATGCAAAAATGAGAAAAAAAACCTTTATGCATAGTCAATTTCAAACCGACGTGGCCAGGAGGTTTATGAACTCCTTCACCTGGTACCAAAGAGCCAGAGCTGGAGCATCGTTACCAAATACCTACCCGAATACTTCCTGCATTGTCGGTCAGGTTTGACAACATCTCTCACTGACCATTCTTTACCAAGAAGAGGAAACGGTGCAAACTTTGCATCAAACAAGGACAATAGCGATGTGTGACAAATGCAAAGTCCATCTGTGCTTTGTGAATCGGGGAGGAAACGGCACTTCGTGCTGTCGTTCATCTCCATTATTTATTATTTGTTGGACCTTTCGAATTGTCAATGCCTTGGCGTGTTACCGGAGGGTGCTGTGAGCGCAAAAATGAAAAAACCCTTTATGCCAAGTCCAATTTCAAAACCGACGTGCAGAAGGTTTATTGGAACTCTATCCCACAACTGGTCCACAAGAGGAAAGACCGCAGTTCTACCAGTTAGGGGGGGGACAGAGGGGAACCAGAGCTGGAGCAATTCGGTAACCAATAACCGAACCGCGAATATCTCCGTGCCATTGTCAGTCAGGTTGACAATATCTCTCACTGGCCATTCCTTTACCAAGAAGAGAAACGGTTGTTAACTTTGCATCAAACATTGACAATAGCGATGTGTAAAATGCAAAGTCCTTCTGTGATTTGGTGAATCGGGGGAAACGGCACTTGTGTTTCTTCAATTCCCTCTACCCTCTCGCTCATTACAAGTATAATTATATCAGGGTTGGGTTCAAGTACATTTTTCAAGTACAAGTACAAGTACTCTAGAAATGTTCAAGTACAAGTACAAGGACAAGTACTCTAGAATTCTTCAAGTACAAGTACAAGTACAAGTTATAGTACAAGTACAAGTAATAAAGTACTTTGTGAAACTCTGCATAGATATTTAGTATATATATATAGTATATATATACTATATATATATATATATTATATAAATTAATTAGTATATATATTATATATATATATTATATATTATATTATATATTAGATATATATATATAAATCATCATCCAGATCATCAACATCCACCCCCATCTTATCTCTCCCAAGACTGGAGCAAGGTGCGCGCGTAACATATACGGGAAACATAAAAATAGTAGCAAGTAATATGAAGCAGTAGAAAAGAAAGCCCAGCTTACCGCCCCCTTTTTACCAATTAGTGAGAACTCGTCGCAGTAGAAAAATCCACCCTAGAGCTTCACGGGACCGCGGATTGACCCTCAACGTATTGACCTCAGTCAATGTGGGTGTCATTCCTTGGCCCAGCGTGGGCTACAACCATACCTCCTCACAAAACCCACCATTCACTGAATGTATGCACGCTTTCTTCTCGCTCTGCCAACACATTTCTCTCTTCCAGGCATCCCTTTTCTGACATTCCACTTTTTCTTCTGCCTCCCATCCGGTCGATTCCATTCAAAACACACTTACCACTATACATACGTTTAACGCACCCGTCTGTCACTCCATCCTTTCCACACTGACCAACATCATCTCTAGACGTTACTTTCTTTATATCTCTCAATTTACCCAATCTCCACACCAAACACCTCTCTATATGTTCACTTCCTCATTTTATCAATTCTGTTTCACACCAACACGCCACTAAGATTGTCATCTGAAAACATTGTAATCTAATCATATACCGTTATTCAGACCATAGTCTCGCTACTATACTTTTACAGGGAACAACATACCCTCACGTAAGACCCTAGCGCACTAAACACATTAGTCCCTTACAATCACCAACGATTACTGCACAGCCACCTTAGTGCCACTTCACAATTTCCTACTATCACTCTGCATCATCCGCCTCCTTTTCATTCAACATATACCTTAAATATTTAAATTCAGACACTTTTCCAGCTGCTCACCATTTAACCTAACTTCACACCGAGGCTGTCCTCACTCACAACCATACCTTACTCTAATCTACGTTTACTTCAAACCCTTGCTTTTACACACCCTACCAAATCTCTACTAATCCTCTCAAAACTTCAGATTCGCAGCACAAAACCAAATCATCTCATGTATAATAGGTAGGGAATCGCTTCCACTCTCATCCATCTCCTTCCATTCTAACTCAATCCGTTGCCACCCCTCCTCTAATTCTTTCATTAACCTCGTCCATACGAGATTGATTAGCCAAGGAGACAGTTACCACATCCTGGTCTCCACTCCGCTGTATAATATTTAAAATAATCACTTGACTCTATTTATTCTTACACACGCTCACTATCGTCATACACATACTTTTGATTCCATTCAGAGCTTACCACCAACACCAATTCACTAACACCTGCCATTGAGCTTCCCTACGCAGTTGTGCAGGATTTTTGAATGAATAGAATTTAAGTGATTCTATATGCATTTTTCACGCTGATTTCACATATGTAATGGGTATTTGCATCACGTCTAGTTCTTCCTTAAATCGTTAACTTTCTTCTTTGATTTTTCAAATTTTGTGCTAAACTCTTAAAATTCCTTATGTGAATTAGTGGTGTTAAAGCACATTATTTTACTGTCAGTATTCTTTTTACTATTTTGTAGCATAATTCCCCTTTACTAATATATATTCAAATAAAGATCCATATTTATTCAAATTATTTCTATTTTAACAACTGCAATTAGTGCTTGAATGTAGAAAAATATTTAATTTTTAAGCACGTTTACGTGTTTAGTTAATATGTTAGTATGAAATAGTTAGTCAATTTCTACCTTGGCTTTGCTTAAATATTTTGTTACATATCTTTTATATTTTTTCAGGTCATTGTCTTACGTTCTAAAATAATTTCATTCTCATTAAATTAAAGGATTTATGGGGCCATTTGCAAATGCAAAAAACTCCCCAATAATTTTTGCTTTAATATGTTACTAAAATTTCATTAGAGATCATGTCAAGAATTACCTCATTTGTAAAGGCCTCCTATTATGCTTATTTTGGGTTAAAATTGGGAGATCAAGACAAGGTATTTGCTCCTCATATATGTTGTCGAACCTGTGTTGAATACCTAAGAAGATGGAGCACAGGAAAGGTAAAGGCATTAATTACCTTTTGGTATACCTATGATGTGGAGAGAGGGAAAGGATCATGTGACAGATTGCTACTTTTGTTTGACAAACATACAAGGTAAGTTAAATGATAGAATATATGTAAAAATTTGAAGTTACACATGTCAATGATGAGCATTCTCATTACCTCTCCAAATACATAATGCTTTTTTGTTTTAGGAGTAAACAAAAGAACAAGCATGCGTTAAAGTATCCAGATGGACATCTGCTATTAACCAGTTTCCCCTGGACAGATTTCCTGTCCGACCACCTCAGAGCTTGAATTGGATACGTTAGTCGATGATGAGATTAAAGTACTCTGACACCTCTGAAACAACATTCACCTACATGTAGCTCCAAAATGGACCACAAACCAATTTAACACAATCCACAACTCAATGACTTACCAGAGATTTAGGTTTATCAAAAGAATCGTCACAGCTTCTTGACTCTCGTCTTAGGGAGAGCAATTTACTTGCATTAGAGACAACATTCTACTGGTACAGGAATAAGGACCAGGAATTTCGGGAATTCTTCCACCACTACATATATAAAATTAGGTTTAATGAAAAACTATGTAAAGGCAATGAATAAAGAAAATGATGCTTTTCTTTATATTAAAAAGAAGTTTCCGCTCTTCTGTGATGAGAAATTGCTTTCAGCTATCTTTGAGGGATTTGCTACTACAGGTTTAATGAAAGATGATGAGTTTGAGGTCACCATGAACCAAATAGAAAAAGGAAGCGTGAATTTAATTTTCAATTAATTGCTACTGGATTTCCTTGGAAACTATGCTAATCCCAGTATGAAAGAACATGGTTAAAATCTGCTGGAAAAGCTTTAAAGATGGGTGTTCGTATGTCCATTAAAATTCATTTTCTGGCCTCTCATTTGGAATATTTTCCGGCAATTGTGGTGCATCTTTAGTGGGAATAAACGGGGAGAGGTTCCATCAAGATTTCAAGGTGATGAGGAAAGGTACCAAGGTCGCTGGGATATAAATATGTATGATAGCGACTACTTGTTGGTGCCCTGAAAATAGATGAGCCATTGTAGAAGACTCCAAACGAAAAGCAATTAGGTCATCTTTTCTTAATATTAATTTGGAGATGTAATGTGTAGCATAGATTACATATAAACAAATAGTGGAAAGACTTAAAAATATAGCAATTAGGTATAACCATTAACAGTCAAGGGAGAAGTACCAAACACTTTATGCAGATTAGAAAAATCTTATAATTACCAGTATATTTTTTTACAATAATTTCATTCTTTATGTGACTTGTTTATATAGTAAAGGTTCAATTTACACGTTTTCTTGTTTTCCATTCAATTCTTGTCTTCTTTTCTGGTAGTTACTAATTGCAACACATTCAACAAGTTGCATATTCATGAAGCATGGAAAACTGCTTAAAGAAAAATAACATTATATGTGTAAAACAATTTTTTGCCATAGAAATAAAACGTGACGTGATAGAACAAAACTAAGAGTAGTTGCGTGATCAGCGGGGAAAAACGTATAGAAATTGTGTCAAAAACCTCAGAAACTCACAAAAAAAAATTTCAACGCAGCCCAGTGAGCTATTAATCCTATTATACGCCTGTTGCAAATCCATAAATCCTAAATACAATTTATTTCTTCTCCTCCCTCATTATCCCAATCATTTGTTTCAATGTAAGCATTTTTTGATTCCACACATCCTCTACCACTTCTAAACGCACCTTATTCTTCCCCAAAATAGTTCTTCACTCCTTCGACGCACTCTTTCGACCAAAATATCAACATATATCCTTCCTACAACACTTCAATAAACTAAAATTACCCGTAATACTACGTTACCTTTTTCCCTTCCTTCTATAATATTGCTCCTCCAATCCCTCGGAACTATAGCCCTCCATAAACGTTTTGTTATACAACTTCCAAATCCACTGAATCACCATCTCGGCCTATATATATATATATATATATTTATATATATATATTATATATATATATATAATAATATATATAAATATATATATACTATATAATATATATATATATATATATATACTATACTATATACTACTATATATATATATATAGTATATCATGCCTATATAATATGGTTTATGTGTGGCGTGAATCTGAAGAGAGTTTGAGAGGGGGGGAAATTTGGGGTTAGAAAAAGTTTGGGGGTGTGTAAAAGGACTGGGTTGAAAGTAAAACGTAGAATACAGAGTAAAAGGTTAGTATGAGTGAGGACAGCCTCGGGTGTTGAAGTTATGCTAGATGGTGAGCAGCTGAACAATGCACACGAGTTTAAATAATGTAGGATATGATATGATTGGCGAAAGGGAACGGATGTGCCGAGTGTAGTAGGTAAGTTGCTGATTATTGCAGGAAGGAGGAGGCTGTGCAATTAGATCCTTATGGGGATGTAAGAGGAACTTAAGTCTCTGAGTTTCTGATGTCTTTGCGTGGAATGGTAAGTGTTACATGTGTTAACTGATATTAGTAGTAAGACTATGGTCATGGAATAAAGAGGTTTAATCTAAAGTACAATGTAGTTCCAGATGGACGATCTTATAGGGCGTGCTTATGTGTGAGAAGAATTGAATAAAATGAGGATGAACGTATATACCAGAGTTGCCTAATTGCAGTATGAAAAAAGGGGATAAGATGAGAGCTAATGAAAGTATGTATAGAGGTCTGGTCTGGGGAAAGAATGGATGAATAGTCGGTTGGTTAGCGGATGATATAGTGGTGAGTTTGTGTGGGATCAAACTGGCTGGCGAGACCGAAGAAAAAGTGGATTGAGTCGCAAAAGAATGTCTGGAGGAGGGGAATGCGAGTTTGGCAGGGGCGAGAAAAAACTGCATAATAGGAGTAAATGGCAGGGTTTTTGAGGGTGTATGGTTGTGGCCACCTGGCACAACGGCAGACAGACACCCCACATTGGCGAGATAGACCATAGTGAGGGTCCCGTCTGCGGTCCCGTAATGTTCAAATAGGTGCATTTTCATGCTGCGGCGAGTTACCACTAAATTAGTATGAAAAGGGAGGATAAGGCCTGGGCTTCTTTATCGGAACTTGGTCATAATTCTCTACTACTTTCGTTTCTGGTACAATTGTTACCCACCTTACCTCAGTCTTGGTGGGGAAAAAAAAAGCTGGTTGATGATAGAATATATAATAATACTATATATTATATATATATATATATATATATATATAATATATATAATATATAATATTAAATATATATATATATATATATATATATATTGACATACTTTACATTCATAAATGGAAATTATTAGAATACAATTTATAAAAAATATAATATCAATACGAAGGAAAATGTATAAGAAAATAAAAAAATATTGGCAAGTTTATTAAAAATGCCAAACAGTACTTGCATACCAAGCACACAATACCACAGTACAGAAAGGCTCAAGTACACCAGTACAAGTACAAGATACAGATGGGTATTAGAAAACTGCAAAAGTACAAGTACAAGATACGAAGTACTCCAAAAAAATGCTTACTTAGTTACAAGTCCAAGTACAAGTTTAAAAAAAAACTTGTTACTTGAACCCAACCCTGAGATATATATATATATATAGTATATATATATATATTATATATATATATATTATATAGATAATATATATATATATCATATATATATATATATATAATAATATATATATGATATCATATATATATATGAGTTTATTATTTTTTTACGGTTTTTATAAGGAAAATAGTGTAAAGTTTTTTTATTTTTATAGTATATACCGTATATATAAAAAAATATATTGCAAAGTTATTTTTTTTATTTATTATTTCGATATATATATATAATATATATATATATATATATATATATATATAATAACTATATATATATATATATATTTTATATTGTAATATATATTATAATTATATATTATATATATATTATCTCAAACATTTTACGGGTTTTACCTTTTTTTACCTTTATATTATGTAGAATTTTTTATCTTTTTATATAAATTCAAACAGATTTGCGATACTGTAATTTATTTATACCTTATTTTGCATGTTTTATTTATAATTTACCCATTCTTTATTGCAAATAATTGCTACAGTGACCCAAATAGCAAAAAAATAGGAGTTAGAGTCCCGATGGGACTCAGACCTATTTTTTTTTTAATTAAATAGTGATTTTTTTTTTTTTTTTTAAATATTTCCATCATGTGTTTTTAGGTTCCTATTTACCTCACTTTTTATTTAAAAAAAACATTTAATTTTTTTTTTCATGAAATTACAAAATATATTTTTTCTTGTAGTTAATTTATTTTTATTAGATATTTACTGAGTTAATGAAAACGTTAAACTAAAACAATACAATATCATTAGCGCAGAATGCACACCAGATTGGCGTACATGCATGGCAGACCCCTCGCTATTCCAAATGAGCGCTGCGCGCAGAGCGTTGCCGTGTGTAACTAACTCGCGATGCGCGCAAGCTTATTATATATATATATATATATATATTTATATCATATATATATATATATATATTATATATTATATATATATACTAATGTAAATATAAACTCTGAGATTAAACTTTTCATCCCAACACTAAAATAATACCAATTCTTTTTATTTATGGAAAAATGGAGAAAATTCGTAAAAAATTCCTCAATTCAAATAATCTAAAAATCCCATTTTATCTTTATAATCCATTAGGAATATTGTCATATATATTATATATATATATATATATATAATATATATATTATATACATAATATATTATATATATATAAACGCTATATATTATATATATATATATAATTATATATATATATATAGAAGAACGAAGAGAGAGAGAGGAGAGAGAGAGGTTCGAAAGGAGGGTTTATATTATTAATTATTTAAATTACAAACTTTACAAAGTTAAAAAGTTTATGCTCCGTGGGTTATAAAGGTCATATAATATATATATATATTATATAATTATATATATATATATATATATTATATATATTTATAATTAATATATTATATATATATATATATATATACTATTACTTATATATATATATATATATTATTATATATAAATAATATAGTAAATATTCAGACGTTGGAAGCGAACTTGAAAAAGCAATAAATGAGAATAGATAGTAGATAGATAGAAGATACGATAGATAGATAGATGCAAATTAGACGCCAGCCAAAATAAAAAAAGAATTTAAATATATGGATCCAGAGCTGAATAAGTATGCACAACAAGATTCAACCCAAAGGGCAATAAATTACGGCCTGTCAACCTACGGACAATTAACCTGATAACACGAGGAATGATTGATGAAAGCAACCAAAAACAATTGACAAAATTTGTAAAATATAGCTTAAGCGAAAGTGTTGATACAAAAAAATGTGACAAAAAAAAATGATTTTAAAAGACTTTAAAGGATACAGATGTTTCATTTTATATTGAATATTTTACATAAAAATAAACATTTGGTAATCTCGACAATCGCTATTAAGTAAAGTACTAAATAATATATATTATATATATTATATATATATATATATATATATATATATAATATATATATACTATTATTACTTTATATATATATATACTATATATATTATATATATATTATATTATATATATATTATCATATATATATATATTATATATATACCTATATAATTAAAAGCATCCATCAAAACAGAATACTTATAAAACCAACAAGTCTAATTTCATATCACAAACAAAAACATAATGCGCAAAAACTAAACATCTGCGAAGTTAAAATAATCGCAAAATAACATGGCGAAAAAAAAATCGCAAAAATAAACATGGCAGAAACACAAAAAATCAATTAATCTATCCTCCAAAGAGCGCTACAACCACAAACAAGTGCCGGAAAACTCTAATATATAAATATTAAATGCAATCTTTCAATCAGTATCCTGTTTTTGCCCAGCTTTTTTTTAATTATTATTTTTTTTTTAATGGCGTAATCGGTGAAACCTAAATCGACAAGAATTATCGAATTTAAATGAGATGCAATGTTGCCATTCGGTTATCGTTTGGAACCTATCTGCACAGTTATATCGGATTGAAAATGAAAAAAAACAATACTGTTGCCATTCGACTCTTGCAAAACGATTTAATATCCATTAGAAAAGTTAATATACCTCGCATTGCTGTCTTGCCTGCCTAAATTATAGATTCTGACCAACTTCTGACAATGGATGAATATATTACTTATATTATATGATATTAATTACTAATATATATTATATATACTATATATATATATAGTATATAAATATCAATAAGTTCACTATGATATAATATATGGTAATATATCATTAATATATATATATATATATAACGTATATATTATATATATATACAATATATTGCTCCAGCACCATATCCTCTGACTGCTGTAGATCAACTGCAGAAAATAATTCATATTTCTTGCAGTCACGTTGTATGGAAGAGAGAAACAATTGACATAGAGGCGATTCCTCGAATTCTGATATATATATCTATATATATATATATATATATATTATAATATATATATATATAACATATTATATATATATACATGATAATATTATATATATATATCATATATATATCATATATTTCAAAGTATTAGGAAGAGTCAAGAAAAGAGGATATTTCTTATAAAAAAAAAACCATATTTTTTATTTTTCAATTTATCTAGCTTTTAATGAGATAGCCTTTCTCCGAATGAGCTAAAGAGATACAATTATATTCCATTGTACATAATCGGCATGCTCAAAGCGGAAAGACAATTTTACAGTACAACGAATGACTATAATTGGACTCATAACAGCTATATTTTTAATAAAAATGTTTCTACAATACTTTGAAACTGAGTGTGACTTTTGTAATCTTAATACCCAGTATAAAGTAAGGAAACTGAGGGGTACAATGTTACGTAACGTAATATGGACATTCAGTTTAACGTAAGGTAATCGGTGCGTTCAGTATTACTTAAGGTAATCGGGTCGTCCAGTGTGATGTAAGGTAATCGGGATGTCAACTGTGGCGTAAGGTAATCATACCGTCCAGTATGACGTGAGGTAATCGGGATGTCAACTGTGGCGTAAGGTAATCATACCGTCCAGTATGACGTGAGGTAATCGGGATGTCAACTGTGGCGTAAGGTAATCATACCGTCCAGTATGACGTGAGGTAATCGGGATGTCAACTGTGGCGTAAGGTAATCATACCGTCCAGTATGACGTGAGGTAATCGGGATGTCAACTGTGGCGTAAGGTAATCATACCGTCCAGTATGACGTTAGGTAATCGGGATGTTAAGTGTGACGTAAGGTAATCGAGACGTCCAGTGTGACGTTAGGTAATCGAGAAATCAAATGTGGCGTAAGGTAATCATACCGTCCAGAAAGACAAGTGAGTTATATTTCTCAGGAGTGTGAACTGTGACGTTAACATCGTTTAAAAATTCTTTTTGGGTGAATCATCCAAGCAATTAAAACAATAGGAATAATAACCAGGTATAACCAAGGATAACGTGTGGTTGACATCTGGTATACCTACTTTATTTATTCTTCATATACAACAAAAAAAAAAATGCCTTGAATTAAATGTTAATAATCAGAAAAGAAATATTGCAACATTGTAAAGAAGAGTCGCCATACTACTACTACTACTACTACTACTACTACTATACTACTACTACTACTACTACTACTACTACTATAATATAATAATAATAATAATAATTAATAATATAATAATAATAATAATAATAATAAGAATATAATAATAATATTGATAATAAGAAAATATGAGTGTTATATGTAATAATAATAATAATATATATATATATATATATATATATAATATATATATATACTATATATATATATATATATATATATATATATATATATATATATAATATATATATATATATATAATATATATATACTATATATATATATATATATTGAATTAAAGGTGGAACACAAATCGACATATTACCATTTTAGAATATTAAAATGGTAGTAGCGAAAAGAGGTAAAAAAAAAATTTTAATAATAAAAATGAAATAATTATGATATATATATAATGAATATAATAATATATCATACTATATATATATATTAGATCATATATTATATATTATATATATATATATATATATATATAATATGAATATATAAATTTATATGAAAATACCCTGATGTATTTGTTCACCATGCTGGAATTCGATCCTGGACCCAAGCAGATGAGCGTGCAAGTGTCTTGACCACCTGCGCCATGGATGAACAAAAGAAAGGAACACTTCTCTGTCCAAAGAAGAGCGTAACTCATGATCCTTCCGCTCAACATCGGGCGATAGGGACCAAACAGAGAGTACGCGCATGGTGAAGAATTAATACCAAGAACCAGGGGTCAAGAATGTACAATAGAAAAATGTTTTAACCTTGCAATCAATTTTGTAATTGTAAATACCCCTTAATGTATTATCACCAATGCTGGATTCAATCCTTAGACCCTAGCAGATAAGCGTGCAAGTGTTTGACCACCACGCCACGATGAGAAAAAAAAGAACACGAGAATATTCTACTGTCCAAGCAGAACATTACTCATGATCGACCCGCCGCACACTCGGTGCGATAGGGCAAATGGTAACGCTCCCTGGTGAAGAATATCACCAAGAACGGGGTGTTTCATAATTTCAAAATTTCCATGGCAGTTATTGCATTTTTCCTAATATATATATATTATATATATATATCTTATAGATATAATATATATATTATAATATATATATATATATATATTAATATATAATATATATATATATATATAAGATAGGATTATATATATATATATATATATATATATATATATATATATATAATCAGTGCGACTCAGCCACTTTTGCTACTTCGTGCTCTGCCTCTCTCTCTCGTCTCTCTCTCTCTCTCTCTCTCATCTCTCTCTCTCTCTCCTTCTCTCTCTCTTCTCTCTCTCTATATATTATATATATAATATATATATATATATATATATATATATATAATATATATATAATATATATATATATATTATATATATATGTATATATTATTACTTAACTCTTACTTGATATATATATATATTATATATTATATATATATATATATATAATTAATATATTATATAATATAATATATTATTATATATATATATTTATATTATATATATATATATATGTATATATTTTATAACTTACTTATGTAAATATATATATATATATATATATATATATATGATATATATATATATATAATATATATATACTAGTAATATATATATTAATATATGTATACAGCCTAGGATATATATATATATATATATATATATATTATTACAAGTCCATATAATATATAATATATATATATTATATAGATATAAATAATAATACTTGAGTTAGTCCATTAAATTATTTTTCTTTATTGGGAACCGTTTTTATTGTTAATTCTTGATAACTTTAATTTGAAAAATTTCAAGCTCCTTTTTATTTTTTCTTCTATTTTTTCTTATGATTTTCTTATATTTTTTTATTTTATGCCTATGGGCATGTTTTGTTTACCTCAAAGATTATCTATTTTTACTGTATTTAACATTTTTATGTATAAATGATATTTAAAGCAACTAATTTTTATACTCTAAATTCACTAATATGATACCCGCCCAATTGCTTTTGTCACAGGGGTTAGGTGTCTATCTATTTTAACTGAGTAAAGCAGTTATTTAAGTTACGCGGCTCATCTGCCCTTCCTTTCTTTTAAATTTTGCATATCTTATATATTATTATTAGAATTTCATTTATTGACCAACTTTAGCAAAAAAAATAAGACGAATATTATTCGTAACATTTATGTGGAAATTGCAAAATAAGAATAGTTTTCTAAAATGTACAAACCTGCTGGCACAGTAGCACGCAGTGCAGGAGTCGACCCTCTGTATATATACTATATCATTATTATCAATCATTATATAATTATTATATAATAATATAATATATGTAATATATAATATATATATATATATATATAAATATATATATATTATATATATATATTTATTATTTATATATAATATATATACTATACTATATATATATATAGGATATATATACTATTTAATATATATATATTAGCATATATATATTATATATAGATATATATATATAATATATATATATTGATATATATAGCATATATACATAGCGTTTCCCACTAATCCCCCGTAAATAGCTTGAAGCAAAGAGAAAAAGAAAAGAAAGTTATTATTATATGATAGCATCTGCCCAAAAGCACCGAGTTTGTATTTTTATTTTAAAAAAAATACTAACTCCAGTTCCTATACTAAGACTCGTGCAATTGCGGTGTATAAAGACCGGGTTACCAAGTCAATGCCCCTTTAAAGGTTTTACGAGAACCGGACAGACCATGATTTTCACGATTGTGAAACGATCGCAAAACAAAAGAAAGACGAAAGAATAATAACGCGAGGTTTTTTTGTCAGTTAGACATCCTTCATTTTCACGTTTTTGTGAAAATAAATTAAGGTTTAGCTGAATTACTATATAATAGTATACTAGCGATTTCTCAATCAATTAGACTAATTTCTAAAATTATTTAGACATACTCTCATGAAATAATTACATTAGTATTGTAATATTGTTTTATGTATTATATATAAAGTTTAAAAGTAGTTTGGTCCATCAATTAGATTAACTAGTGAAGATGATTAAGTAAACTAAATCAAGACTAACTAACTGAAAATAAGTATAAAACCTGAATACTTGATTTAATACTTAAACCTTTCATCCTATAAATCCAAAAACTTTCAAAATATTTTTTAATTGAGCTGCTTCAGAAAACCTACTAGAACTGCAGTGTTCCAACCATATACTATAACACTAAAGAATAATATAATATAAATACGTTGCGTCCAGCGATATATAATAATTAATAGTATATAAATGTTGACGATAGTATCATAAGTTTTTGAATCCTCGACGCGCTACGTATATATCACGAAGAAATATTATATATATATTTTAAAAAATGAGTATAAGTAATAAAAATATGAAATAAAAATAATTTAAGAAAAATCATTAATTATAAAATTAAAATAAAATTACTTGACATATTTGTTGTATAGTTGCTTGTTCATTAAGAATTTAGTTCTTATTAAAAAGAAGTCAAGATAGATAAATACTTTTATTTGTATCCTATATCTTAAAATTCAGGAAATTTCATGGGTAAATCAATTAAGTAGATTGAGAATATTGCATGATGGTGCGTGGTCCATTCATGGTTAGTGTATTTCGAGAAGGTTTATAGCACCCTCCTCAAGTATAAAAACAAGAAAATCCAAATATGTTATATTACCGAAACTTAATTGCTTTTCATACATTAGAAAGGTATTTGTTTTCCAAAAAACATTAAGTTTAGTTAAATTGAAGCGTATATAGACCAAAAATTGTTATGAATAATAGGTTAATCAATATATAAAAGCAGACCGTAAGACATCTTCGTATATTGGAAACAAATTTGTAATTAGAGATGGCCATTGCCCAGCACAATAGAATGCTCTCTTAACCGTTTTATACATACGGAAGATAATAATGGTGTGCTTATTTATAAGCTGAAAAGGTTTTAAGTCGCGATCATGAGAATTTTTCAAGAAAAGGAGGATAAACTCTCGCTTTTCTGTTTTTTATTTATTTATTTGAGAACTATAAATAAATGAAAAAAACACCAATAATTGTTATCTATTAGCGAGACTTATTATAGATGGAAATATTTGTTGAAAATTTTTTAATCATTAACTAATAGGAGCTCCGTGTTTTTATTTGTAAGTTTTCTTACATTAACAGCAAGTTTTTTAATTAGTATTTTAATGTACAATTCAAGCATTCGCAAGGATAAAAAATGAATAATTAATATATATATTCTTATTATTCGTACAGATAATACATGATTGCATATTCATGAAAAAATAAATAGATCATTTGTAAACTACGAAGCTCTAAAAATGGTAACTTATTGATAATGTATTTCAATTACTTGGTAAATAACCAACATTTAAAAAAAAATGACTCCTATTGTAGTTGAGCAGTATTTGACAATTCTAGAAGAAAAATTATAACTATTTAATTTTTTCTTTCAAGCACTGAACATAGAGATGTATGACTGGTGTCCGATAAATTTCATTATTTAAAAATCTTTACCTGATTTGTTTGAACTTAAAATAGAATAAGAATAGACTTCCTATTTTCCAGTGATTCGTGGTTTAAAATCAAGCAAGCAAGAATTTACATTGTGCATATTTTTGATTTCTATAGAGGAAAATATCCCCTCGGTAGCTATTAAAATCATTGTAATCCATTTGATGCAGTGTTCACATCATATTTATTATTGAATTTGAGATTTTCTTCAGATCACTAACATTAAATGTAAAAAAGAGCGAGACTTCATTGCATTGAAGATGAAATGAGGGTCTGTTTATCTGAAATACGTCCAAACATAGAAAATGTTGCGAAAAAACATCATTCAAGCCCATATTACACATTGATAATTTTTTATTTATCTACAAAAAGTAAGTACCATAACTTAATTTCTATTAGTTTAATTTTATGTTCATATGTATAAATACTATATAATGTATATTATATAATATAAATATTATATTATAATAAATATTAATAAATATATAACTATATAATATATAAATATATATATATATGAATAATTAAACGTCTAATATATATATATTAAATATTCTATTATTATATATTTCATATAATATTAATAATATAGTTAATATATATATATAAAATATAATTAATGATACATATATATATATAGTATACTATATATATAATATATTATATATAAATATATATAATATATATATATATTTATATATATAATATATAATATTATATATCATCGGATAAGATTTGCTTCGAAATATATTAGGCAACGCTACGGCATTAGTTGACCAAAAATTATTAAAAAGTCAGCATTAATATATATTTTATATATATATATATTATACTATATATATATATATATATATATTAATATACTATATACTATTATCTTATATATATATATAATATTATATATATATTATATATATATATAAGTCTCATAACTTCTAAGAATAAGTAAAATTTGACTAAATTCAACCTTCGATTCCCTTTTGTAAATATAAAGAGTCAAGTGAACTAGAAAGTACTCTCCAATTGCAATATTTTCCGTTTTCTTTAAGTCTAGGCAACCTCTGTAATTGCCTGTCGACTCTAAGTTAGCAGTTCATGTTAAAGAAAAAATACTTGATCGTTCTTTATAAATAATGTAGTACAAAAGATATGAATTCTATATATTAATCATATAGTATATTATAATATATTTAATATAATATATTATATATTCATATATATATATATAATATATATATTATACTAATATATATATTAAATAATTATAAAAAGTCCTTTTTAACGTCGTTATCCCCTTCTCAGAGAGTAACACGGAGGATTACAGGAAATCGAGACATTAAGGCCGGCTGATCCTAAACCAGCGCCAACAACGCGTGTTCGCAGTCGAGTTTATTCTCGCCCCCTGGTAGATAAAACCTCACACTGCCTACGCCGGATAATTGAACCAAGCGTCCCTTCGAATTGAGAGATCGCCCAATCACACCTCAGCGCCCGAGGCGTATATATATTTATATATATATATACTATATATATATATCTATATAAGTTATATATATATATATATATACTATATTATATATAATATCAATATATAATTATTATAATATAATAATATAAATTATATATTCATTTTTAAATTAAAACTATTCGAATTGACTATAACCTCCGTCAATGCAGATTCAACTGTACTCATATTAATATTTGCCCAACGGGGACTAGCCAATACTATGAATATATATAATTATATAATATATATATGAATATAAATATATCTATTTATATATATAATATTATATAATTTATTATACATATATATTATAATATATTTATATATATAAAATATATATATTAATTAATACTATATATTATTGTTTATCATAGAATAAAGTGCGCAGCGTATAATTTCATTTGTAATGAAAGTGCTCGCGAGTTAATAAAGTATTGCGGGAACATGCCTGCTAGAAGTCTAGATCAGCGGTCTCCAAACTTTTTTGTATCGCAGTACCCGGAAAGTGGCATCGTTAGCAAGGCTGATCTCACTTTGCATACCCCAAGATCGCTACACGCGCGTAACCCCGTCCGGTGGTACGCGATATCACACCACTTTGGAAAGACCACTGGCTCATAGAGGATCTCCTCTTTCCAATTGAAGTCGTCTTCGAATGGGAATATCCTCCTATTTTGCGATGTAATATATTTAGCTTACATTAGACAACTCTCATATGTAGTGACCACTGCCCTAACTACTCCATAAGTAATGTTCACTCTATCTAAGATGAAGAGATACGATGCTCAAATTCATAGCGATTCAATATTAAATTCTTTTTGAGGGAATGAATTTATATCAAGGCCTTGTTAAATCAATTTTAAATGTATTAAAAAAATATTAAATTTAAGGAACAGATATAATAACCTATTTTTAAAATGTGTAAAATTTAGGATTGCCTATTGATATGTATCTGTTACAGTAAATCTTCTTCTTATTTGTCTGCATTGCTAAATTAAATCTGCTTCTACAATTAAAGTACATGTTGCCGAGATGTTATGCAGGTATTAATTTCTCACTCTGAGATTTTTGGTCAACTTCCTAAGATAACAAAAATGCTTGAAAGATCGAAGATTATACATACACATCAATAAATAATATTATAAATATTGAAAATATATTGAATAATATAAATTAATGTATTATATATATCTTAATACATCCATCATCTCTCTCTTCTCTTCTCTCCCCATCTATCATCTCTCTCTCTCTCTCTCTCTCATCTCTCTCTACTCTCTCTCTCTTCCCTCTCTCTTCCATTATAAAAATAGCAATTTCATGTGTCAGGGATGGCATTTTGGTGATTTTTTCTTTTGATTTTCTTTTATAAAAAAACTCAATTGGTGATTTTTTGATTTTTGACTTTTTTTTTTCTATTTTTATTCAGAATTCAGATAAGCCTGTCATTCGAATATAATAATTGTATAACTGTGGCACAAGTTATATTTCGCCGTGACGTTACGAATTAAAACAAAACAATTCAAAAAGTGAGTCAAAAAATACAAGAAAAACTCACAACATTATTGTTTTAAAAAAATCAAGACAAAATCCACCAAAAATGCCATCCCTAGATTATCAACCAATTGTTACACGCAACAAACAAATGAAACAAAATAGAGGACCCACAAGGCCCAAAGAGGACTACATTCTGAACACCGCTGCCTCCATCCGAAAATTAAATTCTATCACAAAGCGAGACGCCTTTCCTATTCCCAACTTAATTGATACACAACCACCAAAAGTTCTCACAGAGAGCACTACACGTCGACCCTAAACCAAACCAACACACGCACAACAACACGCGAAACAACCACAGCACAACAACCATCGATCATAGTCCTTACATTCTCCCGCAGTAATTCCGTTTAGGTCGATAACACTATTTTATCTCTAAAGTAGAGACCTATCCGCATTAAAACCATAAAAATAAAAATTATTAGTGATTATTGATGTAATTAATCTTATTATTATTATTAATTATTAATTATTTTATATTATTATTAATTGTAATCTAAGTTATTATTTATATATATTATTATCTTTATTATTCATCTAACTATTTATTATGTATATATATATAATAATATATAATATATATCATTATATATATATATATATATATATTAACTTATATAATAATAATAAAAATAATAATAATAAACACGTCGTATATAAAACTACCTCCAACATCAATATACTAAACACCAGCCGTGTCAACACGACGAAGCACAGTCAACCAACCTACTCGCACCGTCCCGCAACTCTCGACCTACAGATAACTAATGAACAAAACACAGCGCATATATAACATACACCCACAAAGATCCAGAAAACGCCATCACTCCAACCCACTCCGACTTACCCATAGCTTCCAATATTATATTTGGACCATCTCAGTGGACTTTCTTCTTTGGAACACTCCGTGTTTTCCCGTTATCTCGCTTGTGTTTCAAAATCGGAGCGGCATACTCACCAGTTTTGTGTATAATAAGGCCCCCTGAGCATCATAGTGATTACAGCTTATTCATTTAATTTGATTTGTGGTGGACGCTAGTACCATCTAGCACTCTTTAACTTTCCCCTTTGTCATGCCTTAGGACTCTGACAACTTCGATTTGTTTCATAACTGAACCCCTAGCAGGGATGCCGGTAAACCCACATACGAACTAACCTAACGCGTTATTTTTTGGAAGCTACATCATTCTTCCCCTCTGATTTTTTCCCGCAAAATCCCGGTAACCGCAATTAGAAGGTGACAAGTCCTAACCTAACTATTATCTTATTTATAGGAGTCTATAATAATAAACTATATATATACACAGTCAATATAAGCTTATTTATATTGTTTCTTGTATAATATATAATACTATCAATATATCACGTTGTTCAGAAGGTAAGTAGGTAGCATAGATAGTACGCAACTGCCCTGCGGGTAATCACTATCCACAGTTATTCTTATATATATATTAGGGAATGTAACCGGAACCTCGATTTTTAGAAGTTCCGGTTCCGGTCGGAATTTTACATGATTTTCAATTAATCGCGTGACCCGGTGTTACGTGTAATTGACCATTTTTCTTTACATTGATATCACAAAAAAAGCCTTTCGCTTACAGTGTTAATTGCATTTAAAAATATTATTTACGAAATTGATATATGATGAACTTAATCTCATGTATAAAAGCTGACCCTCGACTCCATTTATAGTTTCGAAGGAACTTTAAATATGAAACGAATATTTTCGACCCTTCGAACCGATAGCTTTAATACTCTAAAACAATGTTAGAGTGTTTTCTGGAAATTTTTTCTAATTTTTAAGATTTTTTTTATTTTTTTTTTATTTTTGTAGACACACACATTGCTTTTAATATTTACCTGCGTTAAAATTAGGAGAAGAATCCTAATTACGAAATAATTATAAAAAATAATAATATAAAAAAATTAAAATAAAAAGAAATCAATATCCCAAATAAGAGAAAAACATAAATAAATAATAAAAAATAATGAAGATTAAAATAATAATCAAAAAATAAAATACATATAAAATATATAAGAATAGAGTAGAAATCTAAAGAATCAGAAAACACAACAATAATAATACTAGTGATATAGATTCTTATAAAACATAATAAATATAGAAGAATAAACAAATAAAAAGAGATAACACAACAACAAACATACAACGCAACTCCTGCTACACATAATACATATATAAAAAATATATAACCCTATAACAGAGAGAGAGCCGAAGAACAAACGCCATAGGACCGAGCTCTTTCTGCCGGCGGAATATGTGTTAAATTTTTTTACTATGTCAACCCTCTTACTCACTTAGAGATAGACGCAGATTGTGATACTTATTCTCACATTTACCGAGCCTTCTGTGCGCCTTATGCTAGGGTATATTATTCTCTTTATTAACTTACCTGGACAAAAAAAATTTCCGCTAGAAAATAAAAAAAGTCCCGATGACTCTTCTCTTTATCAAAAAAAGAAAATATATATAAGAATATAAAAAATAAGAATAAAAATATATAAATATCTTAATGAAGAACAAATAGATAAATATAGAAAGAAAACAAAACAAATAACGACAATGAACATAAATAAATAAACATAAATAACAAACAATAAGGAACAATCTGTAAGAACAAATTACATAAAAATGCACCCACAAAAAAAAAAAACAAAACTCACAATAAACCCGGTGCCACCGCGGGTCCAGGCCCTTATCCCCTTTGGCCTCGCCACTCATTAGCTGGTCCGAATACGTCCCATGCATTGGGTTACTCTCAACCCACATGCATTCCCACCTATCGTGTCTTATACTTAATCAATACGCATACACGTCCACGATATTCCTTCATTATGTATTACCTATACATCAGCATATTATACAGCTCGCCAATACATCTTTGTGGTTCAATGCGCATATCGATATTTATCTCACTCGCTCCTTTTAAACAACGTCATCATCGTTCCCTCTCTCATTACTTATTCATATATTGCTCTCATCGCTATAATATAAGGTACTAAATTTTTAACAGCCTACCCGGCTATGAAACCTATTCTACACGCCCCCAAGACAGAACCAATCATTAGTACTAACATCACAAACCTTCGCTTCCTGAAAACCTGTGCCATCAAAAAATCAAATTAATCAAACATCTCAAATTTAAATATAAAAACCTAATTACAGCCTTACCTCAAAGAAAGGATTTATCTCGGAATCACCTACCAAACCTTACAAGCAGGTGCTAAAATTATTATTTTATTTAACCTTTAGTTAAAACATAGTAATCTAAATTGAGATTTTGGTAAATGCAGATATCGCTTTATCCATGGCTGCATCATGTGCAGCCTAAGATGGATAAATAATTATAACCTATTGTGGATAAATAATTAATAAGTAGTTTCAATAAAGATGTAATCTAACTTGTACCATTTTCAAAAATAATCAACAATAATAAACCATGTTAAACTACAATTAAGCTTTCTTCAAACATAACTAAAAAAGAGTACGATTCTTAATTAGTAAAATAGGTAATTAAATGAAAAATAAATCTGAATATTAACTGAAACAATAATAAAAATTAGCATTATTTTTAAACTTTGAAGACCCGTTGAACTTTATATAGTACAGTCCTATTTTACTTAATAAATTTATTGATCCGCTTATCCAAATTTTGGCTTACAGAAAGAGGCTCCATATGGACTGACAAAGATGTCAGTTACTTCTAAGGAGAGACTCAGCTGTTAATCCATGAAATTTTAAGTAGAATTAGTTAAGGTATGTAGGGAAATGCTTTTCGAACAAGGTTCCGGTTCCGACGGAGCCTGTCCAAAGTCCGGAACAGTTCCGGGTTCCGGCCGAAACCAAAAATTCTGGTTCCAGTCATTATATAATATATACTATATAATATATTATATAATATATATATATATATATATATAATACTATATATATTATAATATATATTATAGTGTATTAAAAATATATATATATAACTCATATAATAATAATAATAATTACATAGTAATAATAATCAATAATATTTAATAATAATAATAATAATAATAATAATAATAATAATAATGCTATCGATGTTTGATAATCGGAAACAAAATATCGAAAGTTTTATCCCGTACTGATCGAATTAATACTGGTTGATTGTTGCTAACTCGGTAGCACATATTAGAAGAGCATCGAGTTATTTTAGGTTCGTAAGAACTGAAATTTAAAGTTCTGTTACACTAATTACGAACTAACAGAGTGGTGTTGTCACAGAGAGCTAAAATATCCTTACCTAAAGATGGTTTCGCCACCGTATTGAGCGGGATGCACCGGATACGCCGACCGGCGTTCAATAAATAGGGCGTGAGGTATACCGGAGACCGCGCTTGCCGTAGAGCAGAAGACCGAAGTCAGAGTAAACTTAAAATTTACCGGTTACACTGCTGCAAAGAAACATGTTTTTCCGAACTGAATTACCACCTTAACGTATATATATACATACTTGTCCAAACATTTACATTCTCTATATCTTAAAATAATTGCGGTATTCAGTTTAACTACTTTAACTAATATAGCAGAGGCAATAGCCAGATTGCCACTCGTAAAGGTCACATCAAGCCAGGCGCCATTACATAGAATCAGTTGAATTGCCCCAAAAAATTTCAGGCTCCAAACCCAGTGCGACACAGATGTACCGAAATAAATTTCTTCTCAATCAAATTTTTGTTCCAGATGAGAAGACCTCCTCAATCTTTAATTTACTAATATAATTTATAAAACAATCAAAATAAACTGTATAATAACTATATATATATATATATATATATATATATATATATATATATATATATATATATATATATATATATATATATATATATACTATATAACTATATATATTT
>JABUQX010132788.1:22500-27500 GCA_015478945.1 Trachelipus rathkii | reverse complement strand
GAAAGACTTTCTTTTACGTCTTTTGGTCCCTCCATCAAGAATGTCCATAAGTGAGTGTCAGAGTAGCAAATATATATAATAATATATATATGTAATATATACATATATATCTAATATATTATATATATATATAATATATAACTAATAATATATATATATATATATATTAGCTAATAACAATATATATATATATATATATATGTATAATATATATAACAATATATATATAATAACTAATAATATATAATATATATATGTAATAATATATAATATATAATATATTAATAATATATATATATGTATATATATATAATAATATAATAATATATAATATAATATAACAATATATATAATATATATATATATATGTATACTCTTTCTTATAACATATATATGCTCATAACTCTTATCTTATAATATATGTATATATTATATATATTGCTGTATATATATATATATATATATATAATAATATATCAACTTATATATATATATACTCTTCTAATATATATATATATAAAAATATATATATATATATATATATATATATATATATATAATAACTAACTATATTTATATATATAGATATATATATATATATATATATATATATATATATATCACTTTATAAACTTATAACTATATCCTTCTTATATATATATATATATATAATATATATATATATATATATATTAATGCGTATCACTTTTTCTTTATTATTTTTTTTCTTTTTGTTATCAAAATTTAAAAAATAATTATTGTGAACATAATTTTTTTTAATTATTATTACACCTGAATTTGAGGAGGGTCTATCAACTTTCTATTCAACCTATAAATATATTGATGAAATTTTTCAGTTAAAGATAAATTTGAAATAAATAGCATTCAGATTAAGTTTTTATACAAATTTCCTTAAGAGAAGCGTAAATTTCTAAATGATGAGAAGGAAGATGTGAACATCCATCTAATGAAATAAAGTATACGACGAATCATCGAAGGAAATAACGAACGATATTTCGGTGAAATAAATATATTTCATAAGTATTTATGGAAATCTTTCAAAAGGCGTTAATTTTTATATGATGAGAAGGAAGTACGACATTTCATCGAAGAAAAGAAAGTACGACATTTCGTCGAATAAAATAAAGTACGACGATTCATCGAAATCACAAAAAAAAATCTAATATTTATATCTTACCATTTATTTATTAATTTGTTAATTTATTTTGTTTTTTACGACAGTAATGCGACAAGTTAAAAATGAGTTAAAATAGGTCAGAAATGATATATAAGAACCCTAAACAAATAATAATAAAAGAAAATCTTTAGATTGTAGATTTTTTACATGAGTGTGCAACATTTTGTGGATTGACCCCGATAAGAATACATTGACCTTAAATTAAAATTCAACATCTAATGCCACTACTAACAGATTTTCTCTCTCTCACACACACATACACATACACACACTATACGCACACACACACACACACACACACACACACACACACACACACACACACACATAAAATACATACAATAATCTCAGAGGATGAAACCCCCCATCAGCGGAAAATTGTGATAGCCTAAGGCAAAAAAAAAGGAAAAAAAAATTAGTAAAAGCTTATAAAAAAGAGTCCTCGATTTGGTCTCTAAAACAAATCTTGAAAGTCGAGAAGAAAAAAGCTTTTTTTGGGTTCTGCCAGTCGCGTGCTGTTGACCTTCAGGGAGGAAGAGCAAATGTCAGAGGTCGGAGAAAAGGGACTGGTTAATTAGAGGATCATCTTTTTTTTTCTTCTTTATTGGTTTGCTGAAAAAGAATCAAAATAAGTAAGGAAAGAAAAATTTGCGCAATTCACCGGAGAATACAATATATATATATATATATATATATATATATATACCTCATATATGCTCTCTTATATACTGCCTGCCTCTCTCATATATATACTATACTCTGCAGCAACATATTTAACCTTATACCATATACTCATATACCTCACTCTCATATATATACATATATATATATATATATATACCTCTCCATATACTTATATATATATATATACTCTGCTCTATATCTTATGCCTTACCAACAGCCCAGCACTCCCTTACTGCATAGCCAGCAGCATATATCTCATAGCACGCAGCCTGCTCTTTCCACACCTAACATGTATAATATAAATAGCAACCTTATATATACCATACCATAGCCTTAACCAGCATATATATGTATAACTTAACAACATAGCCTTAACTATATATATATGTGTATGCCTTAACCTTGCCTTATATACTCACACCCATATGTAGCCTTCAACCTTATGCCAGTATACTCTGAAATCAATAATTAAAGAGAGAAAATTAATAGAAAAGGGAACATAAAGGAAACAGTTAAAACTAAGCTTGGCCGACTCATGGGTAATGTGCGTGCGGTGCGGTGCGATGAGAAAAATTTCGGTGTATTGTGATTGTATTTCGAGGAGGAATAAACTTAAAATTTTACTTCAAATAATATCTTTAAAGTCGTAGCTTATTTTCGAGATATTAGTACTACAAAATAAAGGTTAGAGAGATATAGAAAAAGTGCTCGAAATTGAAGTTTTAGAACTCGACCAAATGCGTTTTTGCTTAAAATTTTCATGTCGATCGGATGAGAATTTAAAGAAATTATACTACCAGATTGATAGATGGCATGGCAAATGGTTCTCAACTTCTTATCATGATCCTACCTCTACACCATGTTACCGTTACCCTGGCTCAGTCGGTAGAACAACAGAGTCGCATGGCAAGGGCCTGGGTTTGATTCCTAGTCCGGACACTAGGTAGAAATTACCTAGAGAAGTTTCCCTCCTTGAATAGGGCTATGCCCGGGAGATGTGAACTTTTTCATATAAGAAAATAAATAAATAAAATGTTATTTTCCTACCATGATTAGAAATTTCTTGATGGTTGTCCCTTTAAATTCAAAAGTTTGGTTGACCTTGACCTTTGTTATATTGATGACTGCTTCTTGTATTTTGTTAGACAAAGGAAATATTCCTTTTTTTCCCTAATACCTAAATTTGAAACATGAAAACATTAATTTTACATTTGAAAGCAAATATAATGTTGTTTCCTTTCTCCTTTTATCGATATTTTATTCCACAATTTTCTTTGGAATTACTGATTATAGCCATCCTAAACCCACTAATGCATTCCTTGAAGCTAATTACTTTAGTTCTATTAACCTTTCTCATAAAATTGGTGTCCTCAAGTCCCGCATATATAAAGCCTATCACACCTTCCCGATTAAAAATCTTTCCGTGAGGAAATAATCTTTTTTTTTTTTTTTTGCATACTGTAAATTTTAGTTTTAATATATTCCCTTCTTACCTTTTCTATAAACTCGTGTCTTCATTCCTCAATAATATCCATTTCACTAAATCTACTTCCTACGATGATTCTAAATACCTTGTCTACGCTAGGCTTCCTTATATCACACATCTTTCACACACTTTTCACGATATAAGTTTCCTATCTTCATTATCAACAACAACTAAATCGTTAGCTATTTTAAGATTAGGAAAGAATACTAGTTTGCTTGCGGTCTTGCATCATTTATAAATACATTTATAAATGTAATGACTGTAAGTAATGTCGACTATGTCTATCAAACCAGTTCAAAACAGATGATGCAACCTTTCAAACCTATTCAGTACTATATAATATAGTAATGTTGACTATGTTTGTCAAACAAGTTCAAAACAGGCGATGCAACCTTTCAAACCTATTCAGTACTATAGTAATGTCGACTATGTTCAAAACAGACGATGCAACCTTTCAAACCTATTCAAAACAGACGATGTAACATTTCAAACCCATTCAGTACTATAGTAATGTCGACTATGTTTATCAAACAAGTTCAAAACAGACGATGCAACCTTTCAAACCTATTCAAACCTATTCAGTACTATAGTAATGTCGACTATATTTGTCAAACAAGTTCAAAACAGACGATGTAACCTTTCAAACCTATTCAGTACTATAGTAATGTCGACTATGTTTGTCAAACAAGTTCAAAACAGACGATGTAACCTTTCAAACCTATTCAGTACTATAGTAATGTCGACTATGTTTGTCAAACAAGGTCAAAAAGGCGATGAAACCTTTCAAATCTATTTAAAATTATTCAATACTATAGCAATGTCGACTATGTTTGTCAAACAAGTTCAAAACAGAAGGTGAAACCTTTCAGACCTATTCAAACCTATTCAGTACTATAGTAATGTCGACTATGTTTGCCAAACAAGTTCAAAACAGACGATGCAACCTATCAAACCTATTCAAACCTATTCAGTACTATAGTAATGTCGACTATATTCGTCAAACAAATTCAAAACAGGCGATGCATCTTTCAAACCTATTCAGTATTATAGTAATGTCTCCTATGTTTGTCAAACAAGTTCAAAACAGACGATATAGCCTTTCAAACCTATTTAGTACTATAGTAATGTCAACTATGTTTGTCAAACAAGTTCAAAACAGACGATATAACCTTTCAAACCTATTCATTACTATAGTAAAGTCGACTATATTTGTCAAAGAAGTTCAAAACAGGCGATGTAACCTTTCAAACCTATTCAGTACTATAGTGATGTTGACTATGTTTGTCAAATAAGTTCAAAGACGATGCAACCTTTCAGACCTATTCAGCACTATAGTAATATCGACTATGTTTGTCAAACAAGCTCATAACAGACGATCTAACCTTTCAAACCTGTTCAGTACTATAGTAATGTCGACTATGTTTGTCAAACAAGTTCAGAACAGACGATGCAACCTTTCAAACCTATTCAATACTATAGTAATGTCGACTATGTTTGTCAAACAAGTTCAAAACAGGCGATGCAACCATTCAAACCTATTCAAACCTATGTATATTTCCTTTCACACAAATTTCTCCATTTCCCAACTAGGTAGCTCAGTTATTAAAGATTATTCCAATCTTATTGAACATT